>JAQFYH010000855.1:0-10970 GCA_034694405.1 Scolopendrellopsis subnuda
CGATTGGTCTAGACGTGTCACGTGAACAAAATTTACACTCTATCTTCAAAAACTATTTCGGCGTGTACGCAGCCTTACGCAGATGACAATTATATACTTGGGCATTTGTAACCGTTGCAAAATATGTGTCTATTATTATATTGTCACAAATCGTGAGTACAGTACAAAATTATAGCCCTTTTACAGGAAGAGGATTAATCCTTAAAAATCCATCATAAATTATCGGTATCACAAGACCCGTTAGATTACGCTACGAAAATTACTTTTTCGAACATTGGTGTCACGTTTCGTCTGTTTAAAGTGATAATAAAATTAGTCACAGACAGATAACTGAGTGATAGGATTTGCAGAGATAAAAGAACAGCTCATGCAAAACTTTATTTACTCCGTATAACTTGAAATTTTTGCATTAGAATTCAGCTTCCATCTGCCATCTTCCTTATACAGAGTCTGAAATGTCACATAGAGAGCGACCGGGATCACGATCCCGATCCCGGTTGGGATTGCCGATCCCGACCCCGACCCCGAACGAAAATACGTCGGGATCCCGACTTAAAGAATTCGGTCTGAACCGAAAAAAATCCAACAAAAGCATAAAATAACCACAACAGAGCAAAAGTTTCTACGGGGTACACAAAATCTGCTTTTAAAAAACGCTACGCAAGAACAAAAGTAACAAAATAAATACTGTATAATGAAAACCGTCATTATAAGATTGTAATTTAAACTCCGTTAGCACCGAAAATGTTCAAATTTTCTCCCTCTCAATCCCGATCCCGATCCCGGTCTGGATTGGCCAATTCCGATCCCGATCCCGACCAAAACTTGATCCCGGTCGCTCTCTAATGTCACCCTCTTGTTTTCTGTATTTACCTCTATAAATGCTCCCGTTAATTTTAAAGAAGTAGAAAATGGAGGGCGTTAAATTTGCATCCAGGGAAAATATTTATCCTCCCGGTACTTAATAAAGGGCTAATGTGCAACACGGTCTTATCAGTAAGTCCTTTTATCTTTCATCCGAAGTTTCGCCCATTTCCGAGAGTCGAGTTGCGTTTTTTTCCTTCTCTCTCTTTCTGTTTCGTTTCCGGTAGCAATTTTCTTTTCTGCGTATAAAGATGTTCCGTATTTGAGTAGGTAAAACTTCGCCTTGTTGGTTAAACAAGCGATAAAAACGGGTTTTCGTGTCGGAAACACGCGGGAAAAAAAAAGAGAGGGGGAAAATGGGGACATTTTCGTTCGAATGTTTATCTCACAAGTAAATGGTGATAATGACGCCCGAACTTGGAGATTTTTTTTTCTTCTGTTAATGAAAGAAAAGGTTCGTTTGGAAGATTTTTTTTCTCCCTGGAAGATTCAGAAATTTTGTTTCTGTAAATTCGACCATAGTTCTCGACGCTCTACAAAACAGTCACCAAACGATTACGGTAATTTCAGTGTTTACGATACGGTAGATTGTACTTTTCTTCTGCGTCTTCGGCATTGAAGATATTTTGTTAATGGTAAAATTTGGAAATGTATCCATAATACAAGATTGTAAGTTTGTAGCTCGCTCTATAAACCAAACAGCAATGGCTTTGGAACTTGCGTTTCGTTTATCGGGAATTCTTTCTTTTGGTAGACGGAGTAGGAAGTTAATTTTTCCATAATACAACGCATTCTGTAAACCAAAGCGCAAAGGCTTTGGATCTTACGCTTTCGGGAATTCTTTCTTTAGGTAAATGGAAAATTTGCGCAGGGACATAATTCGTAACAACAGACAAAAACACGAAAGAAATACGATCACCGTTTCTAGTCCATTGTCGCGATTATGTCGTTTTGAGCAAACTTCCCAGTACAAAATGCATCGACACTTGTTGGTCGTCGATAAAATATCGTCACATGGCGATTTTCGTTTCATTGAATTTTGTTCAAAATAAAAGAGTTCTTGAATAAACTGCTTTAGGAATCGAGTTCTTCAAATCAACAGCAGAAGTAAAAATTGAATTTTCTTGTCGTTTTTTTCTTATTGACGTTCTGTATCAATATTTTCGAATCACTGAACAATGACGTCCACACTCCACGTCACAGACTAAGGAATCGTAGAGAGAGGAGTATTCTTTTACGTATTAGTGTCACTCCTGATTCGGGAACGAAAGCAATAGTTAGGCCACCAGACACCCAAGCAGGAAGAGGAGATTGAAGAATGTAGTGATACCAGGAGATGAAGTGGCCTCATCTGCAAACCAAGCATTGAAAATGTTAATTATAAAAAGGAAGGAATTAAGGAAATAAGATAATTTTTCACACTGACGTTCGAACCTGCGTCGGTCCGCGCAGGTTCGAATCCCGGAAAGAAGTTTTTCTTTCGACCTGTTGGATCATCAGTATTCTTCAAAGTGTCTTCAAAATGTTTTTATTATTAGGACGTCAATGTGAAAAATTACTGACTTTCGTCCGGAAAAAGTGTTTTTTCGTAGAATATAAGAGAAAAACCGCATAGTTTCATCGGGTCAGGGTTGAACCACATCTATAAAATAATTATTGCGTTTTTTACACTTGACCTATTCGATATAAAATTAGCTATTATTAAAACAGCATGTTTTTAAAAACATTTTTAAAAACAGACACATTAAAAATTCCAAGAAACGATAACAATTAATTTTGTTATCGTTTCTTGGAATTTTTGTACACGATAACATTGTATTGTTTATCTTTGCAGAGTGTAGACAATAAAATTCTTCAATTTTTTTAGGCTGTAGCCGCGTATACCTGAAGGTATAACCCAAATTGTCGGTATGCAAGACTCCGTCGTATAATTGCTTAAATTAAAAGCATTTTTAATTGAATTTGTTTTTAATTAAAAACATTCTCTTATTTGTTTCAGTTATCCCATTCTTAGGAAGTTTTTTTTAATACCGTATATACTGATTTCTCTCTCCTATTTCCATAATTTCGTAGAATTTCTTATAACTTAACTTACGTAAAATTGCTCACCGCCAAAATAATGTCTAGTCTCCACTCTGCTGTGATTTCAGAGAAATTATAGCAGGAGAATGTTTGAAACAGGTGGGAATTGACAATTTGAAAGATTCATAATCAAGAAATTATTGCGATTTTTCACATTTCGTGAAAAATTACCTCAGAGAAACGAAGACCATGCTAAAGAGATCAACAGATCATTATGTCTCATCCGTGGATATAATAGGAATAAAACCGTTGGAAACCAATTAACCACAAGGAAACAATATTACAGACAATACTGAATGACATTAAATTAAAATAAAAAGCGTTGTATTTAACAACGTTAAAATATTCGATCAATCCGAATAAATTCGGTGTATAGATTAGCAGAACCAGACAATTTATCCCAATACAAGTGCAACACTCCCTATTTTCAGCGAAAACTGGAAGGTTCGATGGCCTAAATGCGACTTCCACACGACGTAAACAACGCACGACCCGTAAATTTCAATTTAGAAGCGCAACTGAACTCCTAAATGGGGTCTCAACCCCCGAACCAAAATAAAAACTGAGAAATAAAAACAGACGTCGGCCATTTTTCTCCCCTTCGGGCTGTTCAACATCCAGCAATTTTTCTCTGCCGAGTTTCAACCGATATAAATTTCCGTATGGAAACGCGGTGGAAATGCCGGATGAAAATCATCGATAAAACGGGGTCGTTTAATGGCGGCCGAGGAGGCACGAATGAGAGAGAGAGAGAGATCTGATATATGATTTATTACTTTGTTCACGCGTTTTCGGGGCCCCGAGTCCGAGCACGTAGCAAAGTGTTGATAAATCGCATCGTCTTATATAATCCCTTTTAACCATTTTGTGGGAGTTATAAAACCTTATTAATATCGATACGCGACGTTGTGATTCATTGTCGATCTTAACATGAAGTTAGAGAATGTAAGCTGTACGCGTAGGTGACGTAATTCCGGCGGAATTAAGGGCCAGACGTCGCAAATAAGGTACGCGTATGTAAGTCGTTTAGCTTTAAGAGTAATGCGAGACGAGTTTTTTTTTTCATATTATCTCTGCGAGGCAATAAAGAATTATTACAAAAACGTCGCGTACGTATGTGTAGTATAGGTTCGTGATGCTTATATTATTTTTATAATAACCAGCCTCTCAGATTTTATACGTTTACTGACAGACACTAGCTAGAGAGTTTTAACAGGTTCGACGTAATGCTAACGTAACGTAACGTAATGACGTGTTCAGAGCATGCGCACCTTGGTTTTTGCTGTGAAAATCCAATGTGCAAAAGCTCAGAACGGGTCATTACGTTACGTTTGCGTTACGTTAAAGCTGCTAAAACTCTTTGTTATCCTACTCGTGATGAGTGATGCTAACGAGTCGGGAGGGAAAATTTTCGAAAGAAGAACGTGAACGAAAATGATAGTTTTCAGAGCTGTGTTTCGAATCGACATCTTCTGTTTCAGATCAACGGTAAATTTTCCAACCATAAAACATACCAGCAACGATAACCGTACACATGCACATTATTGCGCTCTTTGAATCGACATTTAAACATCGATTTAAATTATGAATTTTAAAGACTTTCCCGCATGCAATTTATCAAACTGATTTTTTTGAGGGTGTCTTTTCTTAATTACAAAATAAATGATTGCTTCTTCAGCGAGAATGTATCAATATTATGATGATATTATTTGTCAAAAAATATCTTTGCGTCGGAAGATGTTTGCGTTACTTACTTTTTAGTGGTTTAAGGTCCTTGTACCGATTTCCTACTTTTTCGCTCGGAATTTGGTCGGCAAGAGCGGTAGATTTATCCTTTACGGCGCTTGTCTTTTTCTCTGGAAAGATGTAAAAGAGATATATTATTTTAAAAATATAACTTTTAATTCTAAACAAAACAGTGTCGACACGGCAAGGCATATAGCGCCCTTGTCAGTTGCCTAGGGCTGCCTATTGGTAGCTCCGTCACTTGTTCTATTCGCGTTTTGGTGCTTTGGTGCTCAACTATGAAAACAGGAGTCTCGATTCCACGGGCTATATAATACAGCTTGATCCACGGGCTGTAACGAAATACTCGGATTAGCGGTATATTGCAATATATTTTTCGGAAAGTTTCATGTCATATTCTTCCTCAATCTTGATATTTTTCATTCAAATTTACTTAAAAAGAAATCTTCAAGAAAAACACGCTCAACTTTTTTATGAAGTATAAAGCTCGAATTTTTTTGACCGACAGAAATGGAAATATCTGCACAAGTAACGAAATCCTGCCATTTTCGGATCTCATTTTTAATCGATTCTCAAAATTTATGGATTTACTTATTAAAAACCCCAATTTTCGTGCGTTCAATTTTGTACAAAATTTCGGATATTTTCCAAACTGACGTTAAGCAACGAAAAAAAAAAAATTTAATATCGAAAAGAGCGAAATCCCTCTCCCTTTATTAACGAAGAAAGACAGTTTTATGCACAAAGTGAATTTCGCTTTTCATAACCAAAACTTTGGGTGCATCATTCAGTAGAGAGTCTGTTTCTCCCTCGATGACGGTGGCAGTACAGGCAGCGGAAATTAGTTTGTATATGGACCAGCGTCCTTAAATAAAGTATCTGCGTTTTCGTGAAAAGAGCCCATCCAAAGTAAAGCTTCGGGAAAAGAGGATTTGGGGCAAAAGTGAAAGGGAAGTCAGTAAATGAGAAAATGGAGGTTTGTGGTTTGAAAAGCCCTTGCTGTGCAGCTACTGAGCGCAATTCAGGAGTTTATACGGGGAATGACGGATATTTTTATAAGGAGTGGTAACATATTTTCCATTTAAATTAGTGGGGAGTAGTAACCTGATATAATCCAAAGTAGCATTTGCTGTTGTTTAATTATTTTTGTAATATTCAATCAAATGGACAGAAGGAGTTACAAGTTAGAAGGAAAAAGAAGAGAAAACGAGGAAGACCATAATATGGGTACTGGGTAGGTCCCATAAACAGTTATCGGTAAAGACTGGAGAAGAGAGGCCAGGGAAAGCTGGAAGCTTTTTGATCCTGATCTTTGTAGAGATCCAGGAATGCACTGGTCCTTCAAGGAATCAATATTAATGATGCCATTCGTGTGCATTTGAATTTGATAATGGTCCTGCTATTGAGTTAGAGGGTTTCCCCCTTATCATTTTCTATCTTATTCTGTTAAACAGATATTTATAAGTTAATAATAAAGTAATACTGTGACGGTTGTTGTCTGTTGATACTGGTTTTGTCTGCTATTGCAAAATCTTTGAGGCTGAAATAAATAGCGACTTTTCAGACGAAAAATACAAGGGTGTCTGCTCTGTTGTCGCAAACTTTCTAATATATTGGAACTCAAATTAATTAGCTGTATTAGTTTGTTCCAGTTGATATCATCCGTAACAACAGAACTGCAAGTGCACAAAAAGGTTTTTAAGTTTCGTTTCTGTAGTAACAGTGTCTGCTTTGTCTGCTATAGCTCATGCATTCGACAGTCTGTGCTCCAAATTCGTAACTCAGACATGCCCCTGCTAATCACAATCTCGTAATACTGTAGTAGTGTAGTATATACATTTCGTAAACTTTCGATATCAATTTTACCCCGGTGGGGTATATGTGGCAGATTTTACCTGTTACCTGTAAGATTCAAAAATTAAAACATCAGCAGCTCGGCGAGATTTCGTTGCATTTTATTCTAATTTCTAAACTACCATGGTGTATTTTAGAATGCAGTGAATCCTGACTGATCTACGTAAAATTGAGATTGTTTGATTTGTGAAATAAGAACTGATTTACTGTACATTTGACAAATCTAAGTTAGCTGCAGAGGATAAACTACGAGAATTTCATGTAACAGTAGCAATATTTCAAAGTAACGCAAGGAGAAAATTAATATATTACTCCGTATTTGCTCTTGGTAACACTAAAGTAATAAGTAATAACGCACACGAAAAGAGTACAAAAAAAGAGGCGAGGTTGAGCAACTCTTTTGATTCTAGTCTCTTGTCATCAATGCCTGATGTTGCATTCATAATTTGTCAGCAATAATTACACCAATCAAACAATAGTCTTTCTGACAAAAATTCATTTCGCGATTTCTTATGCGGTCGACTCTTTGAAAAGCAAGAATTTTTCTGTGTAAAAGATAGATTTCGGAGGTTTTATGCATAGTCAACGACACGTTCGAAGATGGTGAACACACGACATCCTAAAATTAATTTAAAAATTAAAGATCTATTACTTAGAGCATCGTTTTCATGCTTTCCCGTCTTTGGTTACGCCAAAATGCTACGACGCGAAATGTATTAAAAAGACATTTTAAAAAGTTTTTCAACATTTGACACTTTAAAGTTCCATTTTTGCATTTTTCTTATTAACTGGAAATTGAAAAACAGAAATTGAAAAAAAATTCTTTTTTTTTTTCTCACACAAAAACACGCGTTTTTCTCTCTCTCCTAAAACTTTGTGCAAAAGCTTTTTCTGCGTCTTATATAACGCGGGAACACAAAACCTTCATTGTTAAAACGTTCGATTCTAATGGAAATTCCTGGAATATTCAAGCCTGTTTTCATTTCCAGTCTTTTTATACGTTTGATCTTGCGACATAGAATGCGATTTTCTTTCTCTCTTTTCCCAATTCCGAGACATTTACGGGGTGCAACGGCATCGAGATGGTTTTTCTCTCTTTCTTTCTTTTTTTCAACCAGAGTTTGTACCAAAAATAGTGTTTTGCGTCACTGATGTAACAGTTCGTATGATTTACTACTAAATCTGGTTAATTATAAATTAATACAGTGCGTTTCAAAAGGTCCCTTAAGGTAGACACATACAATGGTAAGGCATAGGAACGTTTTTTAACGAATTCAATTTGGATGAAACTAAACACAGTGTTAGATAGACATATTGTGATGTTAAATATATAATTTCAGAATTTTTCACTAGAGGGAACGCAAGATATTGACGCCATGACGTAAACATGTGTTTCTATCTACCTTAATCGATATAATTACAATTCACCCGCAGTAATAAAAAGAATTAAAATACAGAGTAATAAGAGTTGCACCTGTAATTTGTTTTGTTGCATTGACGGTTTAAAAAGAGTTTCTTTCTTTGATTAACTACTAACTTCATTATTTTCTGAGATGTTATTTTAATTCATTTTACTTTTATGGCCTTCTGATTGGTTGAACTCATCTTGAAAAGAAGAAGAAGGCCAATCAGAAGGCCATATTTCAATGTCTTTGTAGATTCTGGAGGTGCGGGGGACATCCTGTTTGTTGCCTTTTATCGCTCCCCATCGGGATCGTCAAGGATCTTCGTGGATGGTTTGGACAATTTTATCAGTGGCCTAAGAAAATGGAACCGGATTATCCTCTTTGGGGACTTTAATATTAATTTGTTAAAAATGGACTCACCGTCTTCAAAGGAGTATCTTTCTACCCTCCAAGGTTTTGGCTTCAGGCAGTTAATTACTTCTTATACGTGGACATCTGGGCTAAAGCGCTCCCTAAATGATCATGTGCATTCGAATTTTAGTGAAATTGGTCCTACTCATATAAATTTATTTGATTCTAATTTTTCTGATCACAAATGTATTGTCTTAAATCTTCAGAATCTAATCTTAAATACTCCAATTGCTGTTCGTAATCCTTACCTCAAGATTAGTAATTATGCAAATTTTACAAAATTTAAAAATAAGTTTAATGGTTTGTTTGATCTGGCTAGTTTAAATAATTATAAAAATACTAATGATCTCTTTGACCATTTTGACCTCGCCTATGAGAGAAGTTCTGTTGGTATGCTTCTTGCTTCTGATCGTGCAGGGCGAGGGACTAATTGTATTTTTAGGCAGCCGTGGATGAATTTTGATTTGTATAAGTTGATTGGTGAGAAATCTAGGATTCTTAATCGTATGAAGTCTTCTCCTTTGGACACTAATTTAAGTGTGAGTTTTAAAAACATAAGAAATAGGATTAATCTTTTGAGGAGCAAGCTTAGGAACGACTACGCTAGGCGTCGGATTGAGGAGTGCGGTGGTGATTCTAAGAAGATTTGGAAAGTTCTGAACTCCACTATTCATCGGAAAAAAATTAACTCGTATTCTAATTGTTATACTCAAAATTCCATTGTTGTTACTGATCCAAAGATTGTTTTCTATTACTTGAAGAAGAAGATGAATCATCTTGCTACAACTGTTAATTCTTCTATTATTAACTATGGCTGTGATAATTCTACTGATGATCATAATAGTATCAATTGCCTTTACCACTATCAGTGTGTTTGCCTGGAGATTGGTCGCCTTATTAACTCTCTGTCTGATTCTTCTAAGAGTGATGCTTTAGGCTATCACACTAGTATTATCTTTCATTCTAAGGATATTTTTGTTCCGATTTTAAGTAAAATTTTTCAACTTTCTCTTAAAAATGGTTTCTATCCCACTCACCTTTTACACTCAATCATTGTTCCTATTCGAAAGAAACCTCTTAACCCTGAGATTAACAACCTAAGACCTATAACCATCCTACCTCACTTTCTGAAGATTTTTGATAAGATTGTCGCTGATGCTATTTCCTCTTTTTTAAACAATAATAACTTTATTTCGGATTTCCAATTTGCTTATAGAAAAGGTAGAAGTTCTTCTGACTCTATTTATAATCTCATTAATTATATCAATACTTGTATTGATAGCTTTGGTTACTCTATCTGTATCTTTATTGATTTTTCTTCTGCTTTTGATAGAGTTAACTTTGATAATTTAAATCATAAGCTTAATGATTGTGGCCTTCCCTTATCTTTGATTAACCTCGTTATGAATTTTTGCGCTCTTTCTAGCTATCGGTTCAAGGTCGACGGCTGCTTTAGTGATACTATGGTTGCTCTTACAGGTGTTCCCCAGGGTAGCTCCCTGGGTCCTATTCTTTTTTCCATCTATGTTAATGATCTTCTTACAACTATCTCTAATCTTAAGAGTGTCTCTTGTCTTATGTATGCTGATGACCTCACCCTTGTTCACTCTGACAGTTCTTACGATAGCACCATTGACAGCGTCAATGATACTTTGGATTGTATCGGGAATTGGGCTAGAACTAATAACTTTATTATTAACATTGATAAAACTAAAGCTATGTTTTTTTCTAACTTGGTTAACCCGGTAAATTTTAACAAATACATTAACAAAAAAATTCTTTATGAGAGCGTTATCATTGATTTTGTCAATGATCTCAAATATTTGGGGGTTTGGTTTGACTCTAACTTAAAATTTACTAAATATTTTAATAATCTCATTGATAAGATCTCGGCTATTTCTGGTGCTATTTATCGTGCCAGGAATATTCTTTCTACCTCAAATAAACTTTTACTTTTTAACTCATTATTTCAATCTTACTTATATTACTGCACTATTGCTTTGTCTTGTTTAACCAAAACCGAAAAGCAAAAAATTCTTGTTATTCAGAAACGTACTATTCGTTCTGTTTTCTGTCTTCGTTACAACTCTCACACCCTAGATTATTTTAATAATTTTGATGTTACTAGGCTTGATGTTCTTATTTATAGGGGTTTGGTTCTAAATTTTCTACGTTCTCATTTCTTTCCTGAATCTTTTAATATGCGTCCCTGTCTTAAAGGTCCTGGTGTTAGGAATACTAGATCTGATTCTTCTGGCAGCAAGTTTTTTATTAAGCCCAGATTTAAGAAGAAGTGTACGTATAAGCTGTATAATTGGGACATTGTTGATACTGTAAATCGTGCCATTGATGATGTTGATCTTGATGACGGTTATATGACGGTCAAATGTGCTGTAAATGCTAAGTTCAGCGGGATTGTTTTAAGAGACTCTAATTTTACCGATATTGGCGATTTCAATTTAATTATGTAACTTTTTTCTCTTTCTTTTTAGGATATGCGATGTAGTTATTTTTGTTTTTTTTTTTATTGTAACTTTGTGATTTTTGCCTCTCTCATTATTTATTTTTCTGTGTTTGTTTCTGGATCTACACAGGTCTTTGACCTAA
>JAQFYH010000856.1:0-10963 GCA_034694405.1 Scolopendrellopsis subnuda
TCACGCACGATCACGCACGTTTAACCCCTCTCACGCGTGAATCACGCGTGACTCACGTCACGCGACCATCTCTAGTATACAGTATTAAAAAGGTGTTATTCTCAAAAGAAATTAGTAAAAGATGTACAGAGTACTTGAAACTGTAGACATTTTTTAATATTACTCATCCGTTTTTATAGTACCCATATTTCGTCAGTCGTGATCAGGTTTAAAACATAAAAAGACGTCTTTTTCGTTCTAAGAAATTGCTCAACGTAATCTAGTTGAAAACATGTTCTACGCTGACACAGTTTCACAGATGGAAGCGTGGGTTTTGTGGATATTTTCAACGGTTTTTAAATGTTGTGTAATGTTTGGATAAGAGGATTAATTCTGAATGCATATCACGTGTTACGATGTTGTGGCGCAGTATCAATAAAAAAGGCACATCCATCCCCCTCTAACCACTCCAGATCATGGCAAGCGATCGTAAAAGGCTACATCATTTGTCAAGTCGACGCTGTCACCCACAGGATGCATTCCAAACTAAGGATGAATCAGTGCATTGCACTTCATTTTCCGTGATCTGAGGACCTGGGTACAAAAAAACTGCGCTGAATGTTGAAGTAATTTTAAAGTTATTGTTATTATTTTTCATATTTTTAAAAATATTTTTTATATCTTTCAAGTTTCAATCTGCAAGACAACTTTAAATTAAGGTTGTAGTTTGTTAGGGAAAGCTGCAGTCTACTTTATCGAAATAATAGTTTCTTTCGTTGTACCTTGTATGACATACTCGTAGTTCATAAATTTTGGAAATAAGATAAAATATGGAAAGGGTAATAAAGATAAATACAGAGTAGGCTACCGAGATGTTTAATTAAAAGGCCCAAAATAATAAATTACATGATTAAAGGTAAGCTAATTTTAGTTTGCAACAATAGGATTAGATGGGGTGAATGGGTAATACATACGGCAGGTACATTACATAAAAAAACTTACGGTCTTTACTGTCACAGGGGTCTAATAAAATGTTTTCATGACATTTCGAGACGCAATGGCAATGCAAGATTTGATGCACGAAGCACAAATGATAAAATTGTATATTCAGAGAGCATGTTACTGCTGCTAAAGCAAGCGACAATATTTTAAAAGAATAGGTATGAAATTATAATCTTAATTTCGGATTTTATCGAATAATAACATTGCTTATCTGAGGCACCCTGAGTTGGTGTATACAGTCCGCAAGCTATAAAGCAGCTATATTATAGGTGTTATAAAGGTATAATACTCAAACCCCTAGGAACATTGAAACGTGATATAGCCAACAGAGGGTTGGGCATTACAGAAAAGGGAAAATGCTTGGTCACCGGGGACTGCCCAAGGAGCCATATATCTTTCTGACTAAAGTAGTAATGCCCCGATGCCACTGTAGATAAGATCGTCCTTTATACTCCTTGTTGATATTTAACGACCGAAAATAGATGTTTTTGGAAGAGGTTTCCCGGGTGTTTTAATGACCATTTCTCATTACCTCTATTTTCTGACTCGCTGTTTTTATTGTTAGATAAAATGGCCTTGTCACTCACATTATTGCTCTAAAACTAAACTTTCATTTCGTCCTTTATAATAATAATAATTACAGAATGAAATGGTGGACCAAAAGAAGTCACCCGCTCATCTCTGAACAACTCACTGCAAGTTAACTTAAAAGAATTCTAATAGGTATTGGTACGGCAAGTGTCCACCTGGAGATGTCTATACAATTTCGATAAAAGGGCACGAGATACGTGCGCGATTAATGAAATAAAATAACCTAAATCTGCAGGTGGACACATACCGTACCAATACCATTCTATAATATGCTCTCTAAATTGCCTACTCTTACTCTCTTACTGTTTGTTTGCATCTCAGAATATCATCTTTTTTAATGTATAATTCGTCATAAAAATTCTAATAAAATAATATGCTGGACAGCGAGTAAGATGCTTTATTTAAAATTATTTCAAGTTCCCACTGACGTGTGAGTGTTTGGGAAAGGAACACGCAAAGTCGCAAACGGAAAAACGGACTTTCTAACTACAAAGTTTATACAGATAAATACAATACTCTAATAGATACGGTACATGGGCTGAAAATGAATGCAGAGATACGAATACCATACAGTACCGTATATATTTACAAAAGTAAATATATTTGGCGGTTTTATTTAATAGATCGGAAATTTGAACTTTCTATGCATATCGCATTATACAGTATATTACGAAGACGAATTATAAAATGGCATCAAAGAATATTACGATTCCATATTATAATTATAGAAATCTAGATAGAAAACTTTTCGCGAAGAATTCGTCGACGAGGAGGTTATTGCGTTGAGATTGAATGGCATTATTGCCAAATTCCAGCAGCGAGCAGTCGGAGGAATGCAGAATTTTCTCTTTGGACTTTGGCTGAAAAAAAAAAGAGCAAAGACCGTGTTGATTTGAAATTGATATAGGTTAATATTTGCCGCTGGACTGTTCATCATATGAATTTCACGAGAGACGTGTTTTTATACTTGAACCAAATTCCACGTTCTTTCTTTCTTTCTTTTCATCGAAAAGGGTATTGAAAAATTCTTTACCTTTTTATGAAATGCAGAGCGCAAAAGAAAGAAAGAAAAGAAAGAAATATGCAATTATAATCTGATATGCTCTCTGCATGAAATGAGCCAAGCCATGTAGCTTTGTCCAAAGGAAAAGTATGGATATTAAACGCAATCTTTTCAGCGTGAGTAGCGTGATTTTCGCAAATACACTTCCTTGATCCGTTAATTGTGAAAGGGGCCCTATTAATACAATCATTTTACAGAAAACGGATTAAATTGTACAGGAGATGGCTGAACCCAAATGCACTTTCCGTCCAGCTCTTGTGATTTTAAAAGGTTTTATTTTACATTATATTTTAAAGAAATAAATATGCAAAATCTGCAAAATTTGCAAAATATGCAAAATCTTTTCCACCTTATTTTTCGCTATTGTTTTTCCTTAGTAAATAAATAAAAAAAAAACAGTAAGATTTTAGTCAGAGAGAGCAGATATTTAGCAGAATACGTTCTCGTTCACATTTGATGATCCCATATTCAGGTATCAACAGAATAATGTTTACAAGGTTTACAAATAATATTGTTTCTTTGCCCCCCTAATGCAGGGTATTCGTCGTTCCAAATTACCCAGACGAGTGCGCGGGCTATATAATTCTGTATAATATAATATATATATGACCAAAGAGTTCCTGCAAATATAACCTTATCTCGCCTATTACACAGACAACTGAACAGGCCAGCCGTTGCTTGTATAGTGCTCTTGTATCCCATCCGTGGCCTGACTGATCCCCTGCAACACAAAACAAGAATTTGCACTATATGTATACGCTCTCTCTCTGAGTCTGTCTCGCATTACGGAAGTATAGCGTGCACCATTTTCTCGCAGAGTCAGCTTCCTCAATTGCTACGTTACGAAAGATAGCCCTATCTGGGGCCAACCGTTTTCTGGGATTTACGCGATAGATAAGGACAGCGGTGGTGCAACCTTATATTTAAAGAAAGAGGGGAAGAGAAATTTTTCTTACTCCTGACGGGCTAAAGATTTATTTTGACCGAATGTATCGAGTTTAACGGTAATAATTGCAACAAAGTATGGGATGTTTATTATAAGTTATGGTTCATTTTGGCCAGCAGCAGCAGCTGGACGCTGTTTTCAGTTTTGCTAACGTTCTAGTCTGGTCAAGCTGGATGTGATAGAGAGGGCGGAACTTTATTTCCGTCGTCACACATTGTTTTGAACTAGAGGGAGGTGAAATTCAACTAGGTTTACCTAACTATTTCACATTTTTCTATGCATTAACTTAGAGAAAGCTTTAAGTTTTGTAAATTTTTCGGCCTTTTGCCGTGGAGTAGTTATGCCCAGCCAGGCTAGAATTCGCTTGTATAGCCACCTGATTTTAGCATAGGAAGCTATACACACCTCCTTTTCCCGCCCCATCGCGCTCCTGGTGGAGTTGGCTTTCGTGGGTGTTTTGATCTGCACGGCACTTTACCAAAATGCAGTCTTTCCAATATTTCAAGTTTCAATATGGTCGATATGTTTCCGAATGTGTTGAGCGGATCCGCATCGAATGGCCTCGTAAAAGGAAAAAATTGTTGCGATCTACGTACCTTCTTAAACCTATTATAAAACAGAAACATTTTTCAAACTGGTTTTCGACCGATCTGCTGATCCGAATAGACCGGTCGGACGTTGCGAGAAACCTTATGAAAGATTCATAAACTTTTTTTTCTCTTTCTCTTTTCGCCGCTCTTTATATGGAATGGGATTCATTCGAATGTTCTGTTTCTTTTTTTTATAAAGTAAGAGCATAAAGGAAACAAAGAATTTGAAAAGTTCATGGTTATAGTTTTGGTATATAATGCTGGTCTTAGATTGTGTCTCCTCTTCTCTTTTTTTAGATCAATATTCGTGGTTTTATTGCTCCCAATATAAAGATTGGAATTACGGGTAGTAATATGTTGCTGCCCAGAAACTGTAATGTTTAGTCAGAGCCAACTATAAAACATCCATAAAATACCATAATTTGTGAGATATTCCTTAAAGCTACGTGATAAAAGTATCATAAATTTCGTAATAAAATAGAGTAACTCCTTCCTCTATATATTTTGAAGCTTTTATTATGATAAAAAAAGAGGTGTAAACGAAAAAAATACGTTAATTGTATGCCCACGTGCATATATAAAAGACCATGCTAACAATATCAGGAGTTATTATAGAATGAAATGACACTCGAGCGAAAGTACATGCTGCTCCAACGTTATTTTACCAAAGAAAAACTTTACGTGAAATGATATGCTTGAAATTATTAACGTGCAAACTACTGTGAATCTTATCAATAGAAGTAAAATATTTTAAACATTTTTTTTTACCGGAAAAGTGTTCTGCGCCTTCTCACAGGTCCTTGAACCTATAGAGCGTCGGGTTTTAGGCAAAATGTGTGTAGGCATAGAATAAAATAGTATTCAACGAAGCAGTCAATATTTTGAAAACAAAAAGCGGTTAATATTTTTAAATAATAATTCCCTATTATTGAAGGAGTCGTCGTTAAAGTTTATAGACAGATGATGCTGCCTACAATTTTTAAAACAGCCTGTCGCAAGTTTATGCACTGGGACACCCTACATATTAATAGAAGTAATAAAGTCCAATACACATATAATATATTCAAAATGACACTTGGCAATTATGCAAACACCGTTTTTATGGCATATTGAAAATGAATAGACAATCTGGGATACTTAGCGCAAAAAATGAAAGTTTTTTTTTGTTGATAAATTGTTATTGGTAAATTAAGTTTTAATATTCGTAAGGTAAAACCATAGTTGGTTCCATAAAATTCATATCATAACTTACAGAGTGCGGGGGTTGTAAAAATAAATATAAAAAATTACTGTAACTTAGTTTTTATATATATAAACCAAATGAAGCACACAAAAAGGAAGTTATGAGCTTAATCACGAAAAGCATTAATAAGAAAGATACTTCGTAAGGTCTCATTAGTTGCGAAGCAGCTGTAGTGACCGAATTACATGAACGCAAAATGTGTAAAAAAATAAAACTAACAGACTATTTAACGTGTCGTATTTTATTTTCTACGTAAGCTATCTTTCTGTTGCTTTTTTTTAATCAATCGAGTAAAAATAATACACTAACAAAGGACTGTTAAAAACAAGCAGTATTTGAACGGCTGACTATAAAAGTAAATCGTTTTAAGACGATGGCTATCACAACACCAGCTGGACATTGGCGTTAATTTACCAAAGTCTATAAAACTCTTGATTTAATGACTTTGAAAATAGCTGTAACGGCTGGTCTTAATAAAAGGGCGAAGTTTTAGCCGGTGATTTCTCATTATATAGTGGATACGTGTGTAAAATCGCTCTCTCTCTCTCTGATGTAATTTATAAACCTAAGCTTGTAACATGGTTCATTTGCTTCCACGGTACATATTTTGTTTCTATGTAACACGATAGTTATTTAAATATAATTACTCCCCTTTTTAAGTTTATAATGCAATAAAGTCTGAAAGGCCATTACAAAATTTGTAAGAGTTTAGTAGTTGTTGGCACAACGAATTGTGATCCCAACTGCAATAATTACAAACTGCGTTGAAAAACCTTACAGAGGCATCATAACACAATACCTAACTTAGTACACATTGGCTGCCACGCGAAATCTCCAACTTCACCCCTAGGTGCCAAAGTGCAAATTAAACAATTTTAGATTAAAACTATATATATTCTGAATCAGAATTGTTTGAATAATAAGAATATTAATGATTTTTTTAATAATAAGCTGAGATCACCAGTGATACTCATGGCACAGGGCATATTTTAAATACTTAGTGTGCCATGAGTATCACCGGTGATCTCAGCTTATTTTGTTAAAAAAAAGCATAATATTTCATATTATTCAAAGAATTCTGAGTCAGAATATACAATTTTATGATCTTACGAAACCTCTTCGTTACATTCTAATCTGGATCTTAGAAATTTTCATTTCGGAATCTTTGTTTGAATTTGGCGGTCGGGGGAAAGATCATGTTTTTGACTTTCCGCCACGGGTTCGCACGAAAAACTTGATTCGAGTCCCGGAATTTGAAGCCCCTGCGGAATCATTTTGGTCTGTTTCTTTCATAAAACGCGCGTTAAAAGTAATTACTTTGATTTATTTCATTCAGAATAATTAAAAAAATTAATAAATCAAACGTTTTGCTAAGCATACTAAACAAGAAAACATTGCAAGGGAGCGTTCAAGTTTCTAACAATGCATTTTCGCAAAATTTACACCAAAGGGGTCAGCACTGGCAAATATTACTTACCTGTTTCAATAGGAGTCCACTCACTTCAACTTTTATCTCTATCTACAGGCCAACAGATAGAAAAGTCCATAGAAATCAATAGCTACGCGTGTAGCACCGGTGATACTCATGACGGCCAATGTGTAGTACGTTAACTTTTTAGATTACATCATTATCAATAAATATAAATTATACTTATCGAAGTATAAAGAGAAAATTTACAGAATAAACTAATCATTAGATTTGGTTGTTTAATTTGTTTTAGGTGGTTGAGCTTACTCAAAGATGGCAGTTGCAATCTTGGCAGACAAGAACACACAGTCCATATACCAGTTGTACTTTAAGTGGAATTCCCGCCGCCCTCTCAACGGTGTTAATAGGTTTAGGGGCACAGCTTTTTATCTGATAGCAGAAAATGAAATTTTCAGTGGTTCACATCTGTCCGGTTATATGAGAGCGTGTAACATTCAACTTGATAAGAAAATATCGTGTTTCCTCGAAAAAATAATTCACCGTCTTTTTGAAGGCGAAGCGGTGCCTGACGAAAGACACAGCAGCATATCTTGCAAAATTAATGGAACTCACAACGAAGGTAATAAACTAAATTATGTGAAATTAGCCTGAAACTAATTCATTCACATTTATATGCAGTTCGCCTGAGTAAGACGTCTTAGTTTGTTTAATTTGTCTATATCAACATGGGTTTAGCCAGGAGTTCTTATATAACCATATGATAAAAATCCCACCCATAAAATACTTAATTATTCTGTTAAAAATACAGTACAATGTTTCTTGTACGATAGAAATGAATAAATTAAAAATAATTTTGCGCGACATAACGTAATAAACGACTGTACATTAAAACGAATTTACTGCCTCACACGTTATGCAGATGCTTCACTGCTGCTGAAAGGAAAGAAGAAAAAAACATAGGAAGAAGGGAGACAGTACTGGTTTAATTTCAATCTAAAGCTCCGGGATAATGGAGACATAAAATCAAAGCAGATGCAGCAGAGATTTTAGTATTTAAAAATATCTTTTCGCGAATTAATGATCTAACATAAAACTTGGAGTCACAAAAGAAAATTCGCGGCCGTTTGTTTGCTTTTAGGATTACTAGTTTTATTCGCGTTGTTTCGAATTAATAGAACAGAGTTTAACTATTGTTATTCTACCGAGATTATCTGTATGTAAACGTAAGTTATCTTCCAAAATCCTATATCCTAATTGCGTTTTCTATAGCTAATTACGTAGCAAAACTGTTTTTGTAAAGTTAATACCTCGTCTAATTACTTTTCCGTTATATCACAGGGTTTGTTTTGATCTTGTTTAGGTAACACCAAGCATTAACGATTCCTCAAATTGTGGTTTAACCGACAATTCGCAGAACCATGCTGCCATTTTTCGATTTTTTCATTTACTGTTTCATTTCTTTTTGTAATATAGCATTCAACTATCGTTTTAATTTGTTCTGTACTATCATACCGTAGTCTTTATCGTTTTCCTTATATTTTCCCCAGTTTAAAAAAATTGTTTGCTTTTTCGCACATAACCACGTAACCTATTCCCCAATCACGTTTCACAACTTTTTATGTTGGATGTTACAAGTTCTAAACATTACAAAAAGGAAAAAAAATCTTTTTCTTCTTCCCAATTTCATTAATTGAATTTTATAGTTCAAGAGACTTTGGTCGTTATTTTAAAAGACAATTTTCCTTTTCTCTCTTTAAAATTAAGAGAAACCTCCCATTTGCATATAGCTCCTCTAACATACCTCCCAAGTAAAAAGTGCGGAATTAAATTTTCAGTAATAGCGAGAATAAAAATTCCCGTCGGGCATTCCTTATCCTAGCAAACATGCGCAAGATTCGTCTGTATTGCGTCTCTTTCACCAATGCATTATGAAAATGTACACCCGGGGGTGCCTACATGGCGTAATCTCTGCAACTTCCATGCCTATATAACATGTAACTTATAAAACATCGTGTTTGCTAAACCATATTTTTTTCCTTCGACCCCATAAGGTCTTAAAATAGGAAGTTATTTACGTTATTTACGTAGAAAAAACCAACTAACCTACACATTATTTCAAGCAATCATGCTCTAAATTCCAATATGAGCAATGTTGCCGGGTTTTGCAATTTTTATTTTGGTGTAACTTATAGTTAATAAGTTACTTAAGTTTATATCATGTACGAGTATACTTAGCACGAGAAAAATTATGCGGGACTATAGGATTCTGGACAGATGCAATAATAAGGGACTGATAAATTTTAAATTACAAAATTTACGTTTATATCATGCGGCCGAATAAAATATCACTCTTTACGAATTTCAGGGCTCGTTCAAAATAGGTATTTTCTAAAAAATACTGTGGGCTAGTTAATTTGAATTTAGGCATTTAAAATTTATACCAGGAAATTTTAACGTACACCAGTAGAAATCAACAGTGCACGTAAAGTTTGTGATGAAAATTCAATGTATCGTTGTAAATAGCAATCTCAAAATGTTGCATACAAATTTCGTTAAAAAAAACTCGAAACTTCGTTGCGTATAAGAAATTCCTTTTATACTCTACGTATTATGGTCTACACTTGAATTTGATGGTTTTATTTCCCCAAGTCCACATCAGATTGGCCAAAACTTATATTGGGCTGTTCTAGCACTTCCATATAAGTTGGGTTCTCTTAACACGTACAAGTAGTCAAGAATTCCATAGAGATTTGGAAACTGCATGGCTACATGGCATAAAATAACTTATGTAGAACTGCTATGATACATTAGACTCATCCGCACAGGCCTTTTTTTGTGTGGCTATGGCAGTAAAGAAAACTTGGCGACATGTTCTCGTCTCTTTGAATTTGTATTCAGAATGAAGGGAAGAAGATCCGATACCTAGAGTGCATGAAGAGATGATACACACGTTGCCATCCCATATACTAGAGGGAGGAGAGAGGAGTTTCCCACCTGGGAATGTAAGTACCCAACTTTACACATCAGAGCTGACAGCTCTAGATATTCTCTAAGATGTCTGTACACAGCACTTATCCTTATACACTCAAGCCCAAATGGATTTTCAGATGCATACGTAAGCAAACGTGAAAAGTTTAAAAGTGAAAGATTATACGTACAATGTCAATTCTAGACAACACTCTATCATGAAAGGGTGACCCCAACACGAATAACCGTTGTTTTAAAGAACGTTTTTATAAATGTAACAAGATCCACGTAACTGAAGAGATTTAATGGTTTATATTTTTCAATTTGTCATTAACTCATTATCAATTTATTTACGATAAAATTTTTAAAGTACTTTAAATGCAGAATATTATATTTATTTTAAAAAGTCGATGTTTAACTTTACATATGATTATGTAAATTTTGTACCTTTTGCTGAAATATTTTGAAACATCCTTTATGCACAGCAGCCAGATCAAACACAAATATCACGCTGTTATAATCATATTGATATCAACTTATGCGATCATATATCGAAGACCCCCTTTCCGAATTGCTGCATTGTGAAAAGCCCGAATTCTATCTACAAGTCACGATTTCCACTTTACAGTATACATATAGACTTTCGGATAAGAACAAAATGTACGGGAATATTCCATTAGAGACCTTCGGGCAGGAAAGTCAAACAGACAACGTATATAAAACATTCTATGTACGAACTACAATACGGTATTTATTATATGCAGTGCAATAATATAAAAATTAGAGCAGAAAGAATGTAACACACGGAGGTTCTACAGAATTAGAAGGGGAGAAGAAGACGAAAGGCTTCCATTGTCTGCTTGACAGTCTGTCTATGGTAGCTGGTTGAGGGCAGGGACAACAATCTTCGATCCTTACTTTAATACTTTGGATAGTAAGCTATCGTTTTGATTGAGGCACTCTTCTCGAATTTGTTCCTTTCCCGCTCCTTAATGGCACGTGGATCTCCCATCCAGCAGGCCATGGGCTTTGCCCTTGCCTCTTTACTCAAAAAGATATTGCGGATTTGAAAACCAGGGCCCGTATTTTTGTGAATTTGTATTTCTTGCTAACTTTAACATGGATGTCTATGGGACGCGTAGCAAGCCTTGTT
>JAQFYH010000857.1:0-10963 GCA_034694405.1 Scolopendrellopsis subnuda
TATTTGATATCTTATCTTTGCATAAAAAAAGTTTCAGAGTTATGGCATTACTTTGAAATTTTCCCATAGCGTGTCATGGATCAACTCCGGATCAATACCGTGCATGAACTCGCGCACAGTAAAAGTGTGGCGGTAAACAGAAATAGAATTTTTATAAATAAAAATAATAGAAAACAAAGGAACGTATCATCAGATTGTACTATATCCTAGTTTCTAAGTTACGTCGCCCAAAGGATCCCAGTCTGTCAGTTTTGGGAGTGTCCAAGGTTGTTTTAAGAATCTGTTGCTTTTGTGATTAAGGTTTTTAAATAAACTGATAATGATCTTTATTATACTCTACTAATTTAAATAAGAATGCTTTGGGCGTTAATTTACTTTTTAATCTACACTGATAATCTTTATGGTTTAGTAAAATTAATAACTTCGACAGTATCGAATAATAATGAAGTAAATAAGTTTAGATTATTTTCTTTCGTGTGCAGTTCATGAAAATAATTAAAATGCTTATGTAATGTAGTTAAAATGATGCTTCACATCAGCTGCAGCTGTCGTGCGATTTGATCGTACTACAATGAAGTCGATTGTTTTTGGCACCTTATTGAATATTGATTGAGTTACCGTACGTTACGAACTAGGGTGTATCCCTACGACTAGTTTGAGTGGCAATTACGGTACCTATCTTAACACGCAATGTTTCATCTGGAGATTGGTATTATAAGTCTTTGGAGTTGTTTATATACTCGTAAATATTAAACTTTTTTCTTTCGTTCCACTATTGTCTTCGTTCCGATTATGTCGACAAAATCATGTACCCGGTACCAATAAGTTACTCGTACGTCGTCAAAAGAACAGCAGTATTGGACCCTTGGCGGTGTAATGAAGTATTTTGTACAACTCATCAATCAGTTTGTCGAACGTACGAAAGAACATCCGAAATTCAGTAGCTGCTGTACCCATCTACGTATCTTCTGATATTTTATGACTTTAGTACCGTATATATTTTCGGTTTCAAATATTATTCTTCGCATAAGTACGAGTATTTATGCGAAGAATAACATTTTGCGTCAGGTAGGCCTTGGTGGAAAACATTTTAAAGCTGTGCAAGAAATTGAGATGAGAATGTCTGTGGAAAAATTTGAACTTTCTGTTTTGATGGGAAAAGTTTACGTTGCAATAATTCATTGTCCGTTTTCGGCATTTTGGAGATGTACCACCCATCTTCGTGGCTGGGATTAAAAAATATTGGATTCAGTAGTTGGGATAACAAATTAACAATAATCTAGATTCTAGAAAGAGGAAAATTCCTCTCATCTCCCTTTCAAAATGGAACCTGCGAAATTCCCCTTGTACAAATAAACATCTTTGCGTGATTTTTGATGTCTGCTGGATGCAGGTTATTACCCAGTACCGTATATAAAAACAAGAGGACTTATACTTACCCCACACAATGACACGTGAGTCGGCATGAATGAGTACCGTATTTTACTGAATTCAGTAATATTATTAGCTTTTTATAAAAAAAAATACACTTTCAACAAACCATTATCGATGTCTAATTATTCTAACTCTTCGAGCCCGAAATTCGAGCGCAGTGGTATCAGGCCCGAGATTAGCTTTGGTCCTATTCAAAAGTGGACTCGGTTTATAATACTTCGGGGACGAATTCTTCAAGTAATACGAGATCTCACCGTAACTACACGATCGCGATCTCGGTCTGTGATTGTAAGTTTCGTATTTTTTCATCATTCTCAATTCGTACATTATTTCGGAAGTCGAAACGCTGTAAGACCTGGTTCGAACCCGATTATCGTCGGTACCTTGGAAGGCGAGACGTGGAATAGTCCTACCGGAAACACTGGCAACACTGACGGACCGTTTGTCCGCGATCACTCCACTTCCTACGATGGGGTCCGGTCCTTGTTGGGGACCGCTCCACGAGTGCCTCCGAAATCGATCACAGGGTTGGCGAAAGATGTACGGACATCGTTCGAATTTGTCTCGTCGACTGATCCGTTTGAACGTTTCTTTTTTGGAATTTTCGCGCCGATACGTGATGATATCGACCACAGACAGAATGAGCGACACGAGCAACAAAACGAACAAGAAATTCCATATTTCTTCAGTTTGTGGAGGCGTCTTCTGCACGTCGGAAGGTTCGGGAAAGCCCATTTCTCAGTAGCTCCGTGCTTCTACATCTTCTATCCGTAAAAACGATCTCGACGTTTCTTGATTCGGCGACAGAACTGATATTCGGTTCATTTTGTGGAGACACATAAACGCCAGGCCGTATCTGCTGCGTGCCTTGTTATTTCAACGATAACGCACACGCAGGAAGAACGCATATTCGCGTAATCACAATTTCGATAGAATTCGTGCGACTGTACCGAACCATAATGCAGATATAAAACGAATATAATTTTTTTTTTACAACGTATTAAATTGACACACTTTCAGGCGCGCATGATTACTGTCATCATCTCCAGCACATCACCCAACCAGGGGGTCCCGTTTGATAGATGATATCAGTTCCGATACGGGACTTTACAATAGAAGTGAGTTGGCATGATCTTGTCACGAACACTTTCGCCGGGTTTGACGAAAAAATAAAAAGCCATAAACTTCCTAGATTGGGACACGAAATAAATGGCTCTGGGAGAGTACGTACTATTATGCCACGTTATTTTCACGGTCAAACATGTTCATTTTCTGTATTACGCTGCTCCACATCCCCCGACCTTACGAAAACCATGTCATGGTAGCAGAGAGAGTTTAAAATGTACGAGTGTAAAGTTTGTGATGAGGCTGTTTGAAAACTTAAGAGTATAATAGGTGTGGTCTCATTCTCTCCCAAATAGAAACTGACGGTTGATTTATTAATGAACTAGCGATAAAACGGTTTAAATTAAATGGTTGAAATACTGGATTAATAAAATCCTCTGTAAAGGCCGGGCTGTTACACTACTTTTTTTTTTCTTGTTGAGATTTCTTAACATTTGTATAAGCTGATTACATCTAAAAGGTTTGGTTTTCTGTGTTTACTTCATGCGTATAATCCCAAACCACGTCCATGTAGGCACAAAGCTATGCTATTTTTGATACTGTTCCATGGACGTTGGGAGTGCGGTGCAACACCCCCGCCTCCTTGATTTTCAAATATTCATTACTCTGTACTTAGCTCTGTATTAAATTATGGTTAGTATGCCCCCCCCCCCCTCCGAAAACCTTTATGTATCTTTCGAAAAAGAATTCCCGTTATCGGAGTAGACCGCGGCTTGAAATCCAACAACGCGGACGCTAGCAGTAGCCACACCATAGGCTAAACAAAACATACACGTATGTCGGAATAATATGCATGCTGGTTGCGGAAATCAGCAAAACTTAAATCTCCTTATAGCACATTGTCCCGTATCAAAACGTTGTGAAATGCAAATTTGCATACGCATACTTTATGAATAGAGTTTAAATGCATTTTTTTATAAAGTCGGGAATGTGTGGGGTGGTGCATTTTGTTAGTTTCAACGGACGAACTTATAAAATCCATATTCAATGACATGCATTATTAAAACCGACATTACGAGGTAAAGCTGTACAATGTCAGTCACCTGATAAAAAAAAAGTTTCAAGTATAGTTTGAACAAATACGTAATCACATCATTTATAATATTTAAATGGTTCTATCAAATTCATTATACGAATTGGATTTATAAACAAGGTCGCTGAAATAAAGAAACTCATCGTATTGCATAAAACAACTTTTGTCTATTAAAAAAAATGCGCGCGATATCTTCGCTGCCCTTGCCCCCTTTAATTAAATTTTCACGACGAGCGCAGGCAATATTTGTTCAGGAATTTGAACAACAAATCAACTTAATTTGGATATACATTATACCAAAGCTATAATTCCCAGGCCAGCATAATATAAACTATCAATCCCTCTCGAGTGTTGGTGCTCAGAATGTAATCGTAATGTGACGCAAGCGAACTCAATAGAAACAGTGACTGAATGGTAGAGATCAACTGATCCTTAATAATATATTATTTAATAGAATATCAAACAATATGTGTAGCTGATGCTTTCCATTCAGTTACATAGCTTTTCGTATTACCCTCTGTAGTAGGGAATTTCAACAAGAAATTCCAGTTGTGAAAGAAAAAGACGAGCAAATAAAAGATTTACACTTTTAAAATTTTTAAAAAGTTTATTAACGCATTTAACTCTTTGGGCTTTTCATTTTTTGACAAAAAGCCGTACAAAGTGTACTATGTTCTTTTTTTTTTTAAAATGTCAATGAATTCGAAAACCAACATTTCATTATAAACACTCTTGAAGAAATCTTAAAACGTACAAAACGGACCAACTATATATCACAATATTATAAAATGTCCTGAGAACTCTTTTTAACATCCAGTACCCGGCTGGATTATATTAACTACATTTTCATTTAGTTATCACAGTTTATAATAATATTAATAAATACGTGTGAATGCAGTATGCAGAAGTGTAAAACCAAGAGGTATAACAGACAAGACATAGGTAACAGACCGACAGAAATATATTTTTGTTATATAATGTTCCCTTTAACATTTTATGTATATAATCTATATATACATCTATAATAGTTATTTACAGATGAAAACATATTGCCTGCAATGAATTAATATTAATATTAATATATATACTTTTTTTTTTGATGTACAGAATAAATATTAAAATACAGGATCACAGTGTTAATTTTCGCATTACTAAAAATATCCGGTGTGTACCTGCACAGATCCGAACCGAAATATTCGTGAATTCATTTTGGGTTCCGTACAATAAACTTTACAATAAAATTAATTAACGTAATATTTTTTAATAGTTATTTTTAATGGCAGTTTATTACCGTATTGTTTTAAATAAATAAATCGAATAAGTAAAAGAAGTCTAGTGTTTACAGAATCAACACCCATTTTTTAAAAGTAAAATCTGTTTGTGCTACAACTCCCTACAACGTAGGCTACTTTATTCTTGTAAATTACGATTTTTTTTTACTGTTGACTGGGTTACAGAGTATTTCTATCTTCTACCCAGTAAATTCAAACACCAAGGCTATGGTTTTGACAACCCTGTAACTTATAATGTTATCAGTCACACATATTATCTTAAAAGTTTACTTAAATGGTATTTTTTAAATTAACATCAATATTTAATTAAAATAGTATCACAGGAAAAACATTACAATATAGGAGTAAAAACAAACGGTAATGAGGAAAAAAAATTACAGTGAGAGATGGGTGTTTTTTTTTTTACACAAAAGACTAGAACCAAGTCTAATAAACCCGTTTGGGCAATAAATAATGGAATGGAAATTTGAATTTTTGTTTGTAAAACTTTACAGATAAATTCACTATAAAAACTTTCCAAGAGACAATATTATTCGCATAAAAATATATATATATTTTGAAAATGGCGGTACCAGCGCGAATATTTTATTTTTAATGAATTCCGTTTCAATCCAGTTGATAAAATTCCATATATGTTAAAGGGTTGATTGATTCCAAGTAGCTGGACGTTGGTTGTAGTATTCTGTTCGTGGGAGGAGGGGGGCCGGGGTTTATTATCCTGATAATAAACCCGGGAAGGCTGGGAAGATTGAAAAATATTCAAAATTATGAAATCCAGAAGTGGCAGGGAAATTTGCATTACGAACGAACCCCTCATAGATTAATGGACTTTTCCATCCCTATTTTTTATTTACAAGTTGAAAATTAGAAAAGGCGTGTGAATACGAAAAGCAATATCCAGTTACTTCATAAAATAACCCTTATTATAAATAATCCATGTCTAATTGAAACTATAAAGAAGTTTCGTATGAATGTACACAGAGTAACATTATGTTTTATGTTAAAATACAATACCCAGTCGAATTTGCACTTTTGCATTTTCTTTTTAAAGAAAAATTAAAACGAACGTTTATATAATAAGATACCATGTATGAAGAACAAACGACAAAAGAACACTTCTCAAAATGGAAAAAAAATCGAATTCCTGCGGTTATATAAAACTAACGGAATTCTTTCAAACTATGGAATGAGAAAATGAATAATATGAAAACAATAAAACTTTACCCAAAAGCAGCAGGATAAATGCTCTTATTCCTCATCCACGTCCGGCACTGCTGCGTCCTCCTCCAAAGCTTCTAGAGGCGCCGAACCGGGCACTTCCACGTCAGTGACCGTCTGTTCGGTCTCAGTAGTGGTCGACGCGAAGAAAGACGCCTTGACGAATTCGAATCTGCCTGGAATCTTCCGCGGGCTCGTTTGTTCCTGGGTAAAAACGTCGGGATCCAGCTGCTGATTCTGTTTCTCTGAAATTTCGTCGTCGTCTGCATTTGTCTCCTCGTCAATCGAACGTTTCTTGGTCGTTTCGTTGCCTTTCGCGCCGGATTTTTCGGTGGACTTGGTGCCGTTTGTGGTAGAGGAAATAGGTGGTCGGAAAGACTTTTTCTTGGTAACGACGGCCGAGGTATCCTTGTCAGAGGGGGTTTTGGCTCGTTCTTTCTTCTTTTCGCCCTTCTTCTCGTGTTTCGTAGGGTTCTCCGCGCTTTGTTCCACGGATGATGACTCGCTCCTTTTACCCGTTTCTTTCTTGGCTTTTTCCTTTTCTTTCTTCTTCTTCGAGTCCGATTTCGTTTTTTCCGCGGGATTTCCGATGAGGTTTTCCACTTCGTCCTCCAAACGGTCCAGGAAAGAGTCCAACCCTAGGTTTTTAGCTTTATCTTTCTTCTTTCCGTCTGTGCCGCTTTTCTTTTTCTTTGGAGCGACGTCGGTTGAAAGGGGCTCGTTCGATTTATCTGCTTTCTCTTTTGGGGTTTTCTTCTTCCCTTTGGCCTTGGTTTCGTCGCTTGATATCTTCTTTTTCTTTTTCGCTTTTTCTTCCGAATCTTTTGGCACCGTCTTGGGGAAGTTGGTGATATCACTTAGCACAGAATCTAGAAATTAAAAAAAGCATTTTAGTTTTAAGCTACAAACTGTACAAGCTATACGTATAATGCTAAAGAACAGGAACCGATGGATTCAATTTCGCTGAAAAACGTGTGATGCAACAGCAAAGAGTAACTTGACTGAACCAACTGCCACAATATTTAATTCCGTTATTGAGTTAGAATTTCACGGTGCAAATTTGACACAAAACTGTAAAAATGTATTTACTCCGTCAAAAGTTGCGGTATTTTAGAGTACGGTAACGACTAATGCGTATTATCTATCACTCGTAAAATTCTCAAAAAATATATATATTGTTGCATTTCGATATTTTATAGGACTCTATTTATTATTTTATCATTGAGCCTCTGCATAGGCGAGCATTTTTAGCGTTTGAATTTGAATTGAATTATTTAAATTTAAAAGTCACGAGCGCACTCCTGCTTGAAATAAACACGTGACTATAAATACCCTTCCCTATAAAAAGGCTAAAAATCCCATAGGAATCGTCAGACGCCGACGAGACTTCGGAGAGGAAACATCGTGGAGGACAGGTAGTATTGAATAGCATTAGAGAATAATCTGAATAGCCTTTTTGTGTATTTTTGTATTGGATAGCCATAGTGCTATAATAGTCTTACTTTGCGAAACTGTTCACGACTGCGAGGTTGTGAATTTGTTTGAGTTTGGCTTCTGGAATGGATGTCGTCACTCTCATCGTAAAGTAAAGATACGTGTACGTGAGATAGGCCCGTAGAGTAGGCCTATTGGATTATTATTATTTTACACAGTATTATTTTATAGAGCTTACACAAAGCTCTATAAAATGAAACATGGCGGTAACACATACCGCCAGGTTTCGTATTTGTTTAGACTTGGCTGGCTTCTGGGATGGATCCACATATAAAATAATATTACGCGTTATCGTTAGGTTTTGTTTTTCTTTTTATCATGAAGATTCTCTCTAGTGATAATTCGATGTACCTTGAATCTCTATAGTATTGAAATACATTTTATTCGTTTTAAATAAGAATTAATTTATAAAAGGATTAATTGAAATGAAAGAATGAAAAAGAATTAATTTTAAATGAAAGAAAAGAAAGTGAATTAAAAGCAAGTTTTCAAGCTACACCCCAAGTCAAGAAATCGTCATTTTAAGGAATAGTTCGAGAAATACGTAATCGTCAGAAAAATACGTAACAATATAATATAGCCTAACTCATCAAAAACGTTACCATTCTTTAAAATTATGAGCGGTAACCCCGTAAAACACTGAAAGATGAATGATGCTGGCACTAGCAGTATAGACTTTTTGTTGCAAGTGTGGTTATTACGAATGCTGAGATAACAAACATAATTTAGCATTAGCAGTGGGCCTAAACCCTAAACCATAACCGATTATTACATAAGATTACTTTGTTTTCTTTCGTAAGTAATCACAATTCCATATTTCGTGAATAGTGAGTGTTAGATTACTCTAAGCCTGTAACTAAAGATTTTATTAAATACCACATTATCACTTATAATTACCTTCTCCGAACACGACAGTCGAGATTTCGTCCGCCAATTCGACTGCCTCCCGCAAGAGTTGGGTCGAGTTTAAATCTTGGACAATTTCGCAGCTTTCGTCATTTGGAACTTGTTGGTTTCGGGTCTTTTCAACGGCTTTAGTCGCTTTACTCTTCGGGGCAGCGAACTTCGTGGACGCTTTTGGAGCAGTCGTTTTTGTGGTGTTCTTCGCATCGTCCTTCGTCGCTTTCTTCTGGCTCTTATCCTCCTTTTCCTTGGGTCCATTCAAGGTAAGATCAGACGCTTTTTTCGCTTTTGCCGAGTCGTTCTTCGTTTTCTTTGCCGTTTTCTCTGACGTCGAAACAGCAGCCGCGGAAACTTTCTTCGGAACAGATACGGCCTTCTTCTTTGCCGTCGACTTGGAAACGGCAGTGTCCAGCTTTTTAGTGCCTTTCTTCTTCGCCTTTTCGAAACTCGATTTTGGTTTCTTCGGTTGGGGACAATCGCTCAAGTCACTCGAGCCGGCTAAAATGAAAAATTATTAATGCGGTTAATACTTAGCAATTTTCGGTTGTATATAGAGTTTCCACGGTAAATTATTATGTTAAATTATGTGTGTGCAAGAATTTATTATTCTTGGTGTGGGTAATTTCCCGGAAACGATTTATGAACTCTAGTTGTACGGGGCAACGTTCATTTTTTTTTAAATTATCTGAAACATTTTTTTTTTCTTCGTCACGAGGTACCGGTAATACAATGGAGCAACAAAAAATCATGTTGCGACCAACGTTCCCTCCCATACGGAAAGACGAGTATCTGCTCGGCCTTTTTCAAACCTGAGAATCCTTTATTTTTTTCCCCTTCTCGACTTATTTTTCATTGACGTACTGCTTTCTTGTTTTGAAAACTGTTCCGCGGATTTTTGAATATGCTGCGGGGGTTTTTGAAAACTGCTGCGCAGCCTTAGAGGAAACAGTGTTGGTGACCCAAGTTGCGTTTATAATACCTGACCCAAAGTTTCGCTCAGTTTTATGCTGATGACGGCTCGCGACTTTCGAACGAAAAACTATGCTGGATTGAAAATGTGAAAACAACAAAAAAAAACAATATTTCTTTCAATTACCATTATCCAAAGATGACGCCGAACCCATTTCCTCAACCAGTTGGTTCAAGAGGTTCGTCAAGTCTGGATCTCTACCGTCGCTGAGTTCCTTGTCGCTATCGGTATCGCTCGAGTTGGACAGGTACACCCTGATGGGAGACTTCTTTCTGCTTTCGAGAGTTCGTTTCCGGTTTTTCGCTACACGAAGGAATATAGAACTCATCAACATTCTAAATAAGAATTGACAGAAAAAATTCCACTTCTACTATATTGCTATTTGAAAACATACACACAGTGTGAATTAGTGAAGCCTTCCTTTATATTCACCCAATTTGAAAACGCATAATTTATTTTGTCTATAAGATGTTGCGTGCCATGTTAAAAGCACATGCGCCATTCAAAAATATTCTTGACACGAAGTCAAATCGACAAACATCAATTATTTACCATGTTTTTTCGAAGCAGCAGGAGTAGAATCTGCTTCGGTATCTCCTTGGTTCCATTTTATACGATTGAGGGTCCATTTCCCATCGTAGGTCGCGGCGAATCCAAACTGCTCCAGTCTTTCCTACGGAAGAATAACCAAGTACGGTATTATTTTTAGGAAGGTTGTTTAACATAATAACATTCATGGAATAAACAATTAAGTTATCATTATTAAACGTCACGATATGAATGAAATCACAACCGAAACGTATTTACTACAGTAATGAATTCTAGCGATTCTAGGGGTATAATTAATTGTTAGGATAACTGGTTTTCACCTTCAAGGGTAATATTGCAGCACGTCTAGCGTTCCGCAGGCCGCTCTTTATTCTGTAGGAGTAGTTTTTCCCTCTGCAAGTCATCTGCAAATAAAAAAGACGGTTTAAAAATTTTATTTTTTAGCTACAACTCGTTTTAAAAACGCACATGTTTAAATAGATTCCGCACTTACCATTTCTGCTTCTGGAGGTATAGTATCCTTGTCGAATGGCATGATGTGCTGACAGGAAACCCAAGATCGCGATGGCTGGTCGTCGAAGAAAACTAAGCTGTAGTGAGTCTGAAATTACAATAAGTTATACGGTAAATTATTCGACTCGAAAGAAAACCACTGTCTAGAAAATGGTAACTTCTATACAGCACAAAACTTTTACAATTTGAATACTGGAATAGAACATTTTTTGTTTCGTCAAGTTCGACGATCCATAAAATATATTTTTTTTTTGGAGTTACACACAGAACAGACGATACCGTATATTTAGGCCATGCGGTACTCGTAGACTTGTCGTGTTTTACTTCGTAGAGACGTAGAACTACTTAACCGTTTGTGCTAGAGTTCTGAAATTTTTACTGAACTTATAGAAGATGTTGATCTATGCCGTGATCTTTTCACTTTTTTCGCCA
>JAQFYH010000858.1:0-10962 GCA_034694405.1 Scolopendrellopsis subnuda
GTTACCAATTGTTACCCATATTATCACAATTTCACCAGTTTTTGATCAGTTTGCAATCACTTTTTTTTGTACGGGAACTCTATAATTTTATCGCGCCCTGAATGAGAAAATAGCGAGGATGGGTGGAACATTTTTTGTGGAGCCCGATGCTGTGCATATATTTTTTACCAAATATATATTATATATTATTTCTACACGACCGGAAATGGAGAAAAACAACAATATAACACGGCCAGTCTACTCTATGGCAGTTACACAATAACAAACGTATTCTATTTTCACTAGAGCGTTACGGTTTGTCCATAATAGAATGAACTCCCTCACCAGCCAGGCCCAGAGAAAAATCTGCCAGCAACTCATAAATAGTAAATAAATGGAAAAACTGCGCATGTTCTACTGGAAGCATCGGCATTTTCATGCCCACCTAAAAGCAATCCTCCTTGGGGAGCGTCCATTATTCACGTGGGCACTTTTTTGCCAATTTTTACCCCTCCCAATTTCCCTATACCTCTGTATTTAAAAATACCACTTTTTGACGCCCCTCCCCACTCTTTCTGTACACGTGAATAATGGACGGTCCCTTCGGCATTAAAAATTACTGCTAGGGCATTTACATAACCCCGGCATCCATACGTTCTGAATTGCGCAGTATACGTGTGCGCAAGTCGTATAAGATGCCCAAGGGGTTATGAGAATGCCCTAGCAGTAATTTTGAATGCCCATAGGGACACGAAAATGCAGATGAGCTTCCATTCCCCTGTATATGTTCGCATATAACCCGATTCCACGTCAAGAAATTTTAAAAACGCAGTAAGTGGGAGGGGAATAATGTGAGCTATGATTTCCACCCTTGAACCGATATTTTAAGTGGAATTCCCAAATTAAAGTCTTTCAAAAGGTTCGTACGGAGGAGTAAAAATACAGTAGGCCTACCGTACACAACATGGTATTATATGCGATGCAGATTTATAGTTGGTTGCACATCGAATCCAATGCGTAACACACGACTATCCTTGGTTTTGGACAATTATGGCTGTTCCAGAACTAATTGCGGGTGTTTTTATGTTCGCCAGGCAGATCAGCTTGGCGAATAAGAATAAGATGGATGTCAGAAAATATCTCGTTCCTTTTATTGTCTGTTTATAATGTCATATTGAGACATGTCATATTTTAAAACTTCTTTTCTCTTTATTTTAAAAAAAAAGTTGAAGAAAATGGAGCAAATTTATTTGATGTTCACATCTGTCACTGTTATATAGGGTAAAGAAGGTCGGGGGCGAGTTTCGTAGAAAAAATTCTTTAATAAATCACTTTGAAAGTGTTTTTTTGCGGAGTTTTCTGCATATGGAGTGATACAGCTATGTTTATTTATGCTTCAAAACTTTGAAGAGCTATTGACGCCTCCATCTTATTGGTGCTTCCAATGTGAAGCGGGCGTTTGAATGATTGCAGAGCGGACTCTTGAACTACCAGACTCTCAAATTGCCCTTTCCCTATCATTTAACATTACCATAACTACGACGCTATTAAACTTGAAGATGTTGATTTTAAATTCGTACGACGCTTTAACAAATTCTTTGCACGATGTCGGCAAACTCTGGCTGGAAGATCTGTAGTTGACATCGTTTTCGAATGCTCTGAATATCACAGAAATACCATAGAACATAATTTTATTTGTGTCTAAAACTTTCTTGCTCAAATTTTTGGCGCAATTTTATGTCAATTAACGTTCGCTGAAAAAAGCAAACGATCAAAAATACTGCGGCGCACAGTTCTAGCTGTACGCTAATTGATCAAAAGCGAAAAGTGCGACAAAAATGTGAAGAAAATTCCCTCCTGCGCCTAAGACTTTGTTTACAGCAAATAAAATAAGAATTATATTGTTCGCACGTTCATAAATTTCACGCACTATGGGTAGTCAACGTTGGGTCCCCCCTGGCTCCGCTCTCGCTCCCCGCCCCTCATAAAGCGATAAGATTTATTCCAGGCATCCTTCGAGCGAAATAAAAAGGAAAGTTTTGCACGCACCCATGAGCATCATGGGTGCATACAAAAAAGTTTATTTTTATATTTAAATGACATCGAAATTTGCCCCTATGAGAATTAATTCCGCCCTTGTTTTTATTAAAGGAGAATAAAGACTCTTCGCCTTATATAACCTTGCACTCAGCGTGAACAAGGTATCCCGACATGGGGTTTTATCAGAGACAAATCAAAGTGCATCTAAATAAGTGATAGAAGTTAAACAGATTTGACATCTTGTTGTTTTGGGCCGGTGCAAGTTTCGAATTCCTAGTCCTGAAAAGCGAGTAGCGTTATGAAACCGAAACGGATTTGAACATCCTGCAGGGCTTCCCTTCAAACTTATAACTCTAAGGTTGAATTGCACCAAAATTCAGGTTAACTCTTGGCGTCGAATCCGTGAATGAAGTGAACTCAACATGGATTGATTCAACGTCCAGAGTTAACCGTCGGTTTTGTTAACCTGGATTTTGGTGCAATCCAACGTAAGGAAAGTGGGTACGGTTCTACGTAAATCCACAACTTTGCAGAAAGAACGGATCATGGGTTAAATTACTCTGAATTCTTGTCGGATTCATTCGTAAATTCGATCCTGTGTTTTCTTTTGGGTCGAAGGCTATGCAACTTCGCATATATACAACATTATAAAGTCCGCGAGAATATCTTCATTCAGTTTTAGTTTACACCAGCCATGAAGCAGATGTTTTCCAGCAGAGGATTATCGATATATCTGTTTTAAAAAGTCTAAAATTTCACGCATATTAAGACTTGTAAAATTGCCAAGGCATTTATTAGGTAGGTGTTGATGATGTTCTTCTGAAATCCATTAAGACTTATTCCACCTCTTTTTTTCTTGGAGAGAAGTAACTGTCAATCTTCAGCCATGAAATGAGCGCGCATACTTATGGAAATCAGATCCGACGATGAAATGTGGAGATACACCCACGTCAGATCTTTGGAAATATTGCAGCATCACATATAGGCAGTCAGCATCGTATAATGATTGTCAGGGAGATTTAAATCAATTGATATATTCAGTGCATTAATATAGTCATCAATGAAACAAGTTTTTATGTTTCTGTAGTCGTAAATTTGCATAATTAACTTCTGAAAGACGTCTGGAACCGAGAAAAATTAGGTTTGGTATTCAGGTGAAGAATTGTACTGTAAGGCGCACCTTTTCGCTGTGGAAAAGCAGAAGATTTCTTATTCAGACTGAAGAGGAAAAGCAGAAGATTTCTTGGGGGAAAAATGGAGACAGAACATTTTTTTTACAGCATGTTTTTGCTACTTTAAGTTGTATCGACTAAGATTGTTTTCTATTTTCTCTTATTGTTTTAACTTGGTAAAAAAAAAACGATCAGATTGGACGTGGGAGAACGTAGAATTCGTGGGAGTTATGTAAATAAACGTAGGAAAGTTATAAAGTCAGATTCAAACAATAACAACTTATAAAAACGATGCAAACACAAGTCTACAACAATGTTTACTTTTGTACAGTACTGTACGTATTTACGGAAGCATAAAATTTTATTCATTTAGGTGGACAAAACACCTTTAAAACCAACGGGGAAAACTATAAATACTGTACCAGTGGAATGGTGATTTGACCAAACTTCGTCATTTTGCCGTTATACAGCAAGCACAGCAGCTGGTGCTTGTCAAAATAGCCCATTTGACGCACACATCCCTTCGCTAACGGACATAAAACACAACCCAATTTTAATTCCCAAATTATCAATTTTCACAGCTCCCCGTTATAATTGACAGCCGAATAAAAAAAAACTGAGCTGCTGTTATGAAATTATGTAACATCTTTTTACCCCCTTGGGTAGATCCAGTGAAGATGCTTCTGTTTCTTCGTGATTATATAATAATGCGATGTGATTTTTTAATGAAAGGGGATATTATAATAAGTTACATAATACCATGAAGATGTTATGGGAAAATATGTCGAAAGCCGGAGCAATGGGAACAGATGCAAAAACGTTAAAACAAACTTGATGGGAACATGATCTTGTGACGGAACGATGTGTGGCTTTCCCTTGTCCAAAGGGATTTGGGATTCATAACGCCATAATTATTATCATCATGATTCGGGGAGACTTACAGAGTAGTGTAGTTTTCCTTTTAAGCTATAGATTGATTTAGATCCATTCCAAAACAATATTATGAGAGGTCAAAGTGACGTCAATACGGGTTAAAAAATTTCCTGTTGACGTCATGTCGTTTTTTGCGTGACGTCAAAATCCCTAGTAGGCTTGATAAGGGTACACCGAAGGTATAACAGTTACTGCAATACTGCCTGCATCCAATCCATGGAATTTTTATCGAAATACGGGGAGTATGGGTAGTTAACCATTGTACAGAAGTAAAACACGTACCTAGAAATGTGTGCTTTAGCTACATTTCCCAGTTCATAAATATTGTCCATCCTAATTGCAGCTTTCTATACGCTATCCCATGAGTAAAATGTGATGCAATGTGTTCAAGATATCTCATATTTTTCAGTTAAAAATCTACTCTTTCTGTACACAAAATTACTCTCAATGCAGCTCTGTAATTGCTGCAGCACTTAATGGGCATGTACCGTTGCAGATCACAAAAATAGAATTGTCCGTCTTCAGATACTTTGCATATTGTAGTGAGTAGTGACTTTCCTAATGCGAAGTTATGAACGAGCAAACATGGTAATTCAAACCCAGCTAAGAAAAGGCATATTCGCTCGAGTAATTTCGATGCGCAGATGCGCCTTTTGAAACTGTATACTGGATCTGCCTTCTCAGTAACGCTCCAAGAAACAAGAAATTTTTCTTCAGATTGGATGCAAATAATATTTTACTTCCGGTGTAAAACCATACAATTTTCTTATATTTTACTAAAAAAATGTTTCTATTGAGTTTTTATTGAAAATTCTTCAATATAATTTTCTATTCATATTAATTCAATGACCGTAACATATCAATTATATATTGATGGAAATAAGATATTTTAATATATAATTATCACGAAAATGTTCGTGAAGACTGTTGAAATTGTACTGGAATAACAAGATTGCGATTTCGAATCCATGCACATTCATTTCTCTACTCATAGAGTCTCCCCTTCCCCACTAACATGAAATAAAATCATGACTAAAGGCACGTACACATCACAGATTTTTCTAGACATTTTCCTAACACTTTGTGTCGCACTTTCACTAAAAAAGGCAGACGATGAAAAAATACAGCGGCGCACAGGTCTTGCTGTACTCTACGTAATTGGTCAAAAGCAAAAATTCGACAACGTTCAGCGTATACACACGAGAAAATCTTCACCACATTTTTCAAACACTTTTGTGTCACACTTTTTGAAACTCAAGCACAAGACAGTGCTTAGATTGTTGAACATTGTCGAACTTTTGTGTCGCACTTTTCGATTTTGATCAATTAAAGTGAGCCGCATTATTTTTTGCTCGCCAGCTTTTTTCGTGAAAGTGTGACACAAAAGTGTTGGTAGCAAAAAAAAAAGTCTTGAAAAATCTCTCGTGTGTAGAAGACTTTAGGCTCATTTGTAAATTTTTTTTTACAATTTCAAGCTAATTTTGCAAGAACAATTTCTCCGCCAGGTGCGACTTCCGTTCGCACTTGAAGATTTTGAATTTTTTCAATTCAAAATTTCAAGTTTTCTTAAAATTGTCGGAAAAATAGAAGGCGAACAATGATAATTAACAGGGGCGGAGGCCTGACCTTTTTTTTTTCATTCTTTAACCCATATCTTCGCTCATTTTCTTAGAGCATCACCTGTAAGAAGAAGAAAAAAAGACAGTAATGATATATAAGAATCAAAGTGGACACGGCTGAAGAGTAGACATAAAACACCGGATGTTGGAGGATATTTTCATGAAAATTATTCTGCACATTATTGTAGACACGTGCATGCACACGAAAGAAATTGCTTATACGTACGCACCGATTTCTCTACGGTTTAGAAAAAAAGTGGAGGAATAGATAATCATCCACCCATCACCCCCTCTTACGGGATAAAAAAAAACACAGCAAAAAATTGTTTACAAAAGTAAGAAAGGACACGAGAACATTTTTTTATGCAATGGTCGAGATGTTGCGCATGCGCCACATCCTGCAACTTCTGAAAAACGCAGTTTCTCAGCTTTGATACCAAATCATTTTAATCAATCAAATTCGTGCATTTAAACGAAATAGTCACTCGGAACGGCGTATTTGCGCTATAGACCATGATTCGCGGCGCACATCTACCTCTATCCGGTTTAGTTGCGCAGTATTCCAGTTTCGCGTTCTGCGCAATTAAACCGGATATCAATATAGTCTTTTTAGCGGTAGATGTGCGCCGCAAATCATTGTCTATTTAGATCAATTACCAGCGAATTTTCGAATTTGGCGGAATTTGCTCCGATTTCAGTCGAATTCGGCCAAATCAGAAAATCTTGAGTATGGAAAGTCCATTATCTTGGTTTTGTGTATATCTAGGGGCTATCCACACCCCTAGAATAATGTGCCGATCGGGGTTCCATACTCAGATTTTCTTAGCACAAGTTCGATTTGCCGAATTCGTCTGCACTTTACTTCAAACTATCGTATCAAAAGCAAGGGATGGCTGACGCGAGACAACCCCCATTTATCTTATTAATGTTTACGTTTGCAAATTAGTTTCCGGGACCGATGAGCAAAAGGGAAAGCATCCGCCTACACAATATCAAACTAAATAACGCAGCGGGGTTCGATGCATATTAATTCAAAAACAAACGGATATTAGCGACGTGATTAGCATTAGTAAAGTATCTCTTCAAAAGAAGGAATATTTCTCCGTAATTAGAGTCAGAAAAGGATCTTTTTCCACGGCATCTCCATGTTGCCTGCCATTGTTCACGGCCGAGAATTTTTAGAGAAACTGAATCAGTAATTGCGATAACTCCCACCTCAACTCGTGGCCAAACAAAAGCAAGCTGTTATTAAAGTTTTGCGGGTGATAGTGCAGATACGTGGTGTTTTTACTATCGTTCGTCGTAATTTTCACTGTATTATGGAAAGCATTTTTTTTTTTCATTATTTACGGTCACGGAACAGATTAGAATGTGATAAATTCGAAGTAATCTTAGAAATAAATAATACCCTGTATAAAATAAATATTATGAACTTAGCTTTTCTCGTGGTAGGGAGATAGGAATATAGATTGATAGATGAATACGTTAAAAATGCTACTGTAAAAAGAAATGGTGCCACTACACACGAGAGATTTTGTCTAGACGTTTTCGTAACATTTTTGTGTCGCACTTTCACTAAAAAATCAAGCATTAAAAAAATACAGCGGCGCACAGATTTTGCCAAGGGGTCCGACACTCTGAAATTTGGCGTCGAAGATTCACCTTTGAGATTCACCCAAGATTCAACCGGGCAAATACGAAGATTCACCCTAGTGTCGGACCCTGGGGTTTTGCTGTACGCTAATGATCAAAAGCAAAAAAGTGCGACAAAGTATTTGTTGCAAAAAGTATGGACAGAAAAGTGTGATGAAAAAATCTCTCGTATGTAGCCGCCTTAAATCAATTTTTTATATTTAGCGAATGGTTGATTAATTTGTTTAATTTTTGTTTTGTTATAGGTTCCGATCAAGGTTTACGCCAATGTTCTCCATCAGGATATCGAGTACAAAACGTTGAGCATCTGTCCGGAAACAACCAGCAAAGACGTCATCAACATGGTTCTAAACAAATACAGAATGAAACACAGGGATCCGAACCTCTTCTACCTCACCATGGAAGTTGGCATCAGGACTTCAAGTACGTAAAAACACGTTTTACCATTGTACGGAAAAATACGGACTCTTTCCGAGTCAATTTTTCTGGGTTTCAGTCCTTTTAACGACACAAAATAACTTTGAATTACGGTGAAATTGACGCATTTTGCTTAAAATTACGTTGTACGGTTGTTTAAAACAAAATACGGACGTTATCGAATCAAGTTTCTTGATTTCAGTCCTTTTAACGACATAAATATTGTTGTAAGTTGTGTAAAATTCGCATTTTGCTTTAAACCACTGTACATCTTCCAAAGGAAACTTGCTGTATTTAGAAGTACTACTATTTTTGTCCCCGTCTTGTCCAATTTACGAAATCCTTCGTTATTCTCAACTGCGTATCGTGCGAATCTTGCTTTTTCAGTGTAAACGAACTGCAAAATTCGAGGGAGATAAAAAATGGTGACACGCCACCGCAAAATTGTTGTTGGAATATATTTTTTTAGGCATTAGACACGTGTGTAACAAGAGTAGTGGGTTGTTGACGTGCCAGTATAAGTTATCTGTTTCATCGGCCTCTTCATTATCCTCCCCCCAAACCGTCGCTGATTGAGAACGACAGCTGATTATTATTTATATATTGCCCCCGTCCTTAATGACTTCGCAGCCTCTAACGCCAGACTCACAATAATAAATATTATGTTCGCCTGGAATAAACATTTTGTTGCGCTCTAAAGGCAGATTTTTTTAGACATTTTCGTAACACTTTTGTGCCGCACTTTTGCACTAAAAAAAGGAGACGATAAAAAAAATACAGCGGCGCACAGGTCTTGTATGCTAAATTATCAAAAGCAAAAGGTGCTACACAAAAGTTAAACAATGTTCAACAATCTAAGCACTTGTGCTTGAATTGTGTGAAGTGTGGACTGTGGACACAAAATTGTTACAAAAATGTGTAGAAAAATCCGTAGTGTGTGGTCGCCATGTAACGGGAAAGTGCAATTCCGATTGGTCAGGTTACGCGAATTTATTACGGTTACTAGAGACACGAATTTATCAAAAAAAGTTTCTATTCTTTAGCCTTTCCATAGTTTCACACCAGTTCAACACCCCACAAAATCTAAACAAACAATTAAACTCTCATATACCAAAGTCATCTTCCCAATGTGGTTTCAGAAGAATTTTTTAACAATATAATTGACCCCATATACAAATTACACCGTGGTAACGTGTAAAAGACTAACCCATAATGTCATAGTCCGTGTTTTATATTTTTTTGCGTGCATATTTATTAATAATTATTGATACAAGCTGTCAATTCTGAAAGTTCAGTTATACACTGTTGATGTTTTGTTGTATCACCACTTTTCCCAAACATCCACCATTGTTAATAATAAACTTTAAAGGTGTGAGAACTCTTCTCGCAACCATCCTGAACTCTCTTGGAAGAATTTTCTCATCAGCAGCATCAGTAGAAAATGAATAAACAAATTATTAGACTATGGAATATTGTGACTGATGCGATGGCGAACTTTTAATGTTTAAATTACCCGTGAAACAAAACTAAGAAAAGAAATACTACTTGTAATGACCATAACCTTATAGCCTACATCTTTTATGTTGTGCCTGTTATGATTGATCGCCAAATTATTCATATTACAATGGCCATTCTCCCTACAGCCTAGTGTACACGAGTAGTTCAATTTGATCTCAAGCATTTTACATCTTGGGTTCGATATAAATTGGTTAAAGATGTCCTACATTGGGAAAGTGGTAGATACCTCATCATCCTATCTCAACTGTATGCAAGGGACAACAAAACTGCGTCACCCAGGCTCTCTAATTTCTCTATCAATATAGCTCCGCCAATTCTGCAGCATTTGTTGCAACAAGCAAGAGCAATATCGCCTACACACGAAAGATTTTTCATCACATTTTTGAAACACTTTTGTGTTTCAACGACACTTAATTTGAAAGTCAAGCACAAGTGCTTAGATTGTTGAACGTTGTCAAACTTTTGTGTCGCACTTTTTGCGAGACCTGTGCGCCGCATTATGTTTTCGTCTAATTTTTTCGTGAAAGTGCGACACAAAAGTGTGATAAAATGTGATGAACAATCTCTTCCTATTGGTCAACTTTCAAGCCAACAAAATTGCACTTCATAGAACGCGCTGTCTCGACCAGCGGAGTTGTTGAAACAGGGATGTGTGAGATCGCACCGTGTAAAATTCCGTTATTTTTAATCAACGTCATTAAGGGGGATGCTGTTAATTAGCATAATATAAGAGAGAGAGAGAGAAAATCTTCTTCCGTGTCCCCTTCAGATAACCACAAGGTTGGAACTTTTTAACCTAAATCGTCTATTGACTCGCATAGAATAAATAGTGACACACCAACGCCGTGGACCCCAAGCCAGGGGATGATAAACAATGCATTCATTCTTTCCACTGTGTAAAAAAATAATTAGTGACGCTCTTTATAATACAACACTCTTTAATCTCGAAGGTCAAAGATGGAGGAAGTTCATCCCCGCAACGGGTTTTATAAATCTTGAAGCGCAATTTTGAAAAATAAGTCTGAGGTTGACGGTGCCATATGAAACGAATTTATTTTTATTTTTTATTATTTATTGTTTGTGACCAACTCCCTTCGGAAGTTGACGTCTCTAACCCTAAAGTTGCGGGTTCAAATTCGTTCTCCACTGAAGTCTGGGTGATTTATGCTTCAAAAACTGGATCGAGATTATGATCCGCATAGTTACCCTGGAGCATTCTTCCACAGTTTCGTAGTTTGTCGTTTTTCGACAACTTGGAACCTTTTGGCACCAAATCTTTAAGCGATTCCAACCTGGAAGTGTTTCTCTCTTTCAAACAACTTCCACCCTGGAGCTTTCTTCGGTAGAATTGGAGTCTTACTTCTCTTCTCTTCTCTGTCTTGAACGAAACTGAAGTTTTCCTCTGCAATTATTTGTTCCAGGAGTCCAAATACATGCGTATTTGGACTGAGTACGTATAGGCTTAATTATATTTTGGGTAGCTTGTATAAGCTTTCCGAAAATCTAATCCCACTAGTGGGAACCTTGGGTTTATTTTTTTCCAGCTCACTCTACGTTGGGGGGGGGGGGGGGCTCACTAAACATCTCTTCGTTGCGGCCATGTTTCCAATTAATATTCAGTTTATAGTCCC
>JAQFYH010000859.1:0-10961 GCA_034694405.1 Scolopendrellopsis subnuda
CCTGGAACTTCGCGTGGCCCGGACATTTTTTGGCCAAATAAGAAAAAAACAAATAGTTCTTGCATGTATCGTTTTAATGCACATATGAAACAAATGCCATGTTCACATGAATAAGAGAAAATATTAAATGTTACTGGATAGTAAGGTTTTTCTCTATAATATTTTAGTAATGGTGTGAAGTCATACAGTCTAATCTCTAATGATGCACTGGCCACATCCGCCACAAAAACAAAATAGCATTGCCTGTTTTTTTAATAGGTCTCTAGGTATTACTGTACAATGCTTCCCACACTTTTGATTTTGAAAGCAACCCAAAAACCATTTATGCATGTGTTTTCTATTTTATTGTTTACATTTCATTTACAATATTTTTTTGCAAAACTTTTGTGAAAACTTTAGTCCGAGCTCCAAATTGGGCTGTTGCAGAGTCCTGTTTTCACTAGAACAATATTCTACGCGCATCTACTGCTTCGCAATGTTCAATAAACGTTTTTGCTTTGCTAACTTCTGACAAAAGTTGAAACTAATTTATTAAATGCCCTTTATTCGAGAGCCAGATAATAATAATAATTTAAAATACTTGGTGAGAAATTAGGAAGGTTATAACTTAAGTATAACCCACCCGTAGTTTGTACCAACTGTACGCCTGTACCGTAATTAAAAATCAATTATTCCTGTTCTAAATCATTCACAAACTGGAACGCACTTTCTCCGACTTCCTCCCTTCCAAGTAAATAAATAAACGGAAGTTTGTTTATGTCGGTTGCATATTTTTTTTCCTCACTTCAAACATTTTCTGTTTTGAGTTTGTTGACTCCTTTATGTAACTTGAGAGAAAAAAATCGACCAAAAGTAGCCTGGCTTCGGTTTCTGGCTCCACAGATAGCCTACCACTTTGTTTTAAATTTTTTTTTTTCAAATTGCCTTAAAAAAATTTAAAAAAAAAATTGAAAGTTTAATAAATTTTTTTTAATTTATTCGCGCTTTATTTTTTTGCTTCTTTTTCTCTCAATAAAAAATTTTGGATCCCATCTCGAGTTGGAAAAATTCCACGACTGACTGTTTGTATATAGTGCTCCGAGAATCCTCGTGCCAACAGCTTCTGTGGATGTTGTTGCACAGTTATCCTCCCGATGCTATTTATATCTGTCTCTAAACTGGCGCGTGAGTAACTGTTCGTTCTATGCTTAGCCACACTCATTCCCAGATCTTCAAACCAACCTGATGGTGGTGCGTGGGGGCGCAAAATTATTCGAAACATCCAGTCAATTTTATCGTTGGATTACTTCTCTGGATAAACGCATTTTCTATCGTCTCTAAAAAGAAATCCGAGTTCGATTCTTCGATCGTGTAGTTGGATATTTTTTTTCAAAAGATAGTGCCAATGGATTGATCTAATCGGATCGTAGTGACTAAGCACATTTTTCTTTTAGTCTTAATTTCCTCCCCCCATCGGTTGCGAGACCCCCCCAACAATTTCTTGGTTAGGCTACGAGGGGTGGTGGGATATCCCATGCTGTGGCGGATTAGCAATGTTCACGAGAAAACCTGCCTATCGACTGCTCGGGGAAGATGTCCTGCCAGCCTGCACCAGTTTCCTCAACAAATTCTCGGCAAAGGTGACGGTCAACGACGAACCCGAAACCGAGTTGGAAGTCCCGGACGAAGAAGTTGACGACGGGATCAACAGCGAAACCCATGTAACTATCGGCCTGTTTGAAAAAAAAAAAAAACCCTGCATGGGAGAACAACAAATAAAAATTAATTTTTAACTTCCCTCTCTTAACTGTTGTGGTTGTCTATTAACCTGCTTTCCCTTGCATAATACTAACCAGAATGACTGAAAATGGCTAGCACGCTCGCATTTTAATCGTGTTGGGTTCAGTTTTCCGGCATTTTTTGTGAGAGATTGGGTTATGGAACGTGTGGTCAGTATTTGACCATTTGGATTTAAATAATTCAATAACGAAACTTCCAAATTCTCCAAAAACAAACGCGAAGAGCATTTAGCTGTATTAGATTACAAGATAGTACGGTATTTAAAATGCCCGTTCAAACTCGTCTCGGCACCGCTTTCCGTTTGATAAGTTAGTATTCGGAGCGTGTGTTAACCCCGTTGTACGCAATGTAGTCGTATCCATTGCACCTATAGATGGGTGTGTGTACGATTAACTTGTATTTTTATTCGAATAAAAAACGGGTGAAGTTTAAAACGTAATAAGAATAACAGCGTGGACTTTTTTTCCCCCTCAGTGCAGTATTTATAGCAACTGCTGAGACATCCCCGTGGTGCCAGCAGCCGCTCTTTTTCCCTCGAGCAGCTGACTGACGACAAATAATGGCTTATCAGAGGCAGAATATAAAGATTTTATATAGTTTATTAGCACTTCTTATAACGGCGTATGATATCTGGTTTAACCCCGTTACCCTGTTTGGTATCTCTCCGTTATTATGTTGCGCGGCGGTTTTCGGTAATAACTTCAGGTTTAAAATAAATGGTTGCTCCTCATGGTTTTTTTCAAAAAATAAAACCTGTCAGATGCATTTCACTCAGTGGTGGTGTGAAAACACAGCTCTGGTTTTAACAAGATGGCTGCTTTCAACCTATTTTAGCGAAACTCGTGTCCTATAGAAACCAAAGCATCTGTGATGGTTTAAAAACACTTTTTTCTTGTATCTACGGATTCTACGGTACCCCATACAATACTTGTCGATATTGCTTATACAGTAAAGTACGATTTTATCATCAGCTAGGATTTGCAAATTGGGGGCCTATTACATGCTATTATTTACGGAGTACCTTTTTTATCATATACACTGCAAATCTTGCATCCTCAGGAATTTTTGTCTACAAAGTTGTAAAGATAACGCTGCTTGTATAACGTGTAAAATCTGGCACCGTACCGTTGTATGCAGCACTAACGGGTTTTTTAGGTCTTTCACGTTCGTTATTTATTGCTTTCGTTAGTTGATAACAACGTGTAATTCTGTCGATGGGCCACTTCGTTCAATTTGACCACCATGTTGTATTAATGGCGCCGTTATTACAAACTCTGGTAATACAAACTTGTTTTTCCTGACATCCTATCTTTGGTCTTCGGAAGAATCATTCTGAATAGTAAACGTAATTAGTTGATCTCAAAATCAATTTATTCTTTCATTTCCTTATAATAGTAGTCGCCGCCCCCCCCCTCTATTGAAAATTTTGATAACATGTATCAGATTACTCGCGAATTTAATTTGAAAAGTTTTGAGTTCAGAAGTGAAGATTAGAATTTTACTTAGTGATGCTCTCATGAGAAGCAGTCGGAGAGGTTCAGTTATCTCCTCGAAGTGGTTCATCGTCAAAATATGTTCACATGAGTAGATTGCATCATCCCTGTATAGCAGGCTGATTCCACATCAAACCGCGTCTCAAAAGTCTTGCCGAAAGATGCAAGAGTTCCACTGTAAGATTCCACACACCAAGACCTGTAAGAAACGACCACATGCAAGTGATTACGTCGTTTCATTACGCAAGCATTTCAATTTGAAAGCGATAAAAACATAGGTACACACTGAATCCTGCTTTCGCGCTCGTATTAAATCAATGAAAAACGTAATTTTTTTAATTGTCTGATTCTGAATAGAATGATGTGCATGGCGAACCTTCGAGTGCGCTGCTGATTTCTGAACTTTTTTTTACTTTTTCGCGCTCTAGTACCCGGTGTAAATTGCATCGGTTTAAAGGTTTGATGCATCCTAGCACTAACTTTATAACACTAACCATGTATGACTTCACAGATAATAATATTATAGGATTTTGAAGCATCCTGTATTACAGAACGTTGCCTGACTGATTCAAAGAATTTAATTTATTATAAAAGTACAAATATATTTTACAACACGACGTCAAAAAATTCCTTGCAGATAAGGGTTTCAACTCTTTCTTTTATATTCGATAATTTTAGGCCTATAGATCGTAAATACGTTATATATTATTTTATTTAAAACTACCGTATATAGATATTGGTTGTGTTGGGGACATTTTTTCAAGTATTCTTTTTTTATTTTCAAAATAAACTTGCAACACAAGATCTTGCGAAAAAAACAAATTTGGGGGCGAAATGTTTTTGGGTGGGGGAATTTTTTGTTGTTGTGTTGTATTTGTTGCACTCAGTTTTTTGCTCTTGATGACCTTGCCGTGCCTCCCTTGTGTTTATTATCATTGCAATGATGACCCTGGCGCTATGATGAAAATGGCGGCTCTATTCTCTCTCGCCTGCTCCTGCGGTTCTTCTTCTTCTACCTGTGACCTGTGATCGGTGACCTGCTGCTGATGATGATGATGATGATGATGATCTGGTGGTGACGATGATGCTGTGGTGGATTTGCTGTGGCGCTGAATTTAGAGCCAACGCGAAGCCAGTTCGAGGCCGCCCAGCGTAGAAGACGATGAGGAAGGCCATTTAATCTACCGTACCGGAGATATTCTGCAAGATCGATGTACATACCTCGTGTCGTAATAACAAATTATCATTTAGCTATAGAAAACTAAGGTTCAATTTACATTTTTCTTTAAAGTAGGGAACTGGGAGAAAATATATCGGTTATTATTATTATTATTGCTTTTATTTTTCCTATACATATATATATATAAATATCTCTATTTTTATCTTTAAGCGTTTTCAGTGACCGCTTGTTGGGGGTAAAAATGAAGCGATTTTCACCTATGACAAGCTTTGAGAGAGAAAAAATAATTGAGAGGGAAAAAAAGTAATTGATTTCGCAGTCCTTGGTACCACGTCGAAAAGACATTTTTTTTATGCACTTGTTTCAGAATTCCTGGTAAATTTTAAAAAACAATTAGTCGAGAAATGAAAACTTGGATGTGAATATTTTCCAAGTGAGAACAAAAAAGAATGGTGGTACCGAAACGAAAGGGGCTGCGATTGTGTTTGGGAGATCTTGTTAATTTTTATTAATTTGCTGTTTCTCTTTACGAATTCCAGATAAAATTCTGTCCACCTTAGGCGAAGGAACTTTTGGGAAAGTGGTCAAAGTGAAAGATATTCAAAGGTGAGTTTTCTCTCTTTCAACCTTGATCTTTAAACCCACCTTTCGTTCTATAAAAGTTGCAGAAAATCTTCCGCGATCGTTTTGCTTGAACTCCACAGGTTGCCAAATTTGAAAGAGTTGCTATATAGCCAAAACCACGTTTTTCATTTTTTCCGAGTTTTTGACGTCAAATCGGGGTTCTATTGCAAAAAAAAAAAAATTAAGGTGTTTTTTTTTACCACGCGTGAAATGGGCAATTTACACGGTACGACAAAAGCTGTTGGAAGTCGGACCGACTTCCGACAGCTTTTGTCGTACCGTGTAAATTGCCCTTTATGCTCAGAAAATTCGAGTATGGAACGCCGATTGGGATAATAGGTATAATATTGTATACAAATCCAGAATAATGTGCCAATCGGCGTTCCATACTCAGATTTTCTGACCAGACTTGCCGAATTCGATAAACCTACTCCTGAAAACATTTTCGAAAATTCTAGTTCCACATAAAATTACCCCACGTTTTTCAAACTATTCGTAATTTGGGTCAACAGCGTTCATATACGAGATTTAGAAAGATAGAGTGTAGACACGAAATTTTATAGAAAAAAAAATAGTAATTTGGGACTAAAGATGTTCCAGCCAGAGTTTGCAGAGCGGACTCTTGAACGACCAGACTCTCAAATTGACATTTCCCTATCATTTAACATTACGACAGCTACGACGCTTTAACAAATTCTTTGCACAAAGTCGGCAAACTCTGGCTGGAACATCTGTAAAGTCATGGAAAATGTTCCCACTTATACGTTTGGTAGAAAATTCTTCACTTTTCTCTATGGTTGACCACCGGCACCAAAAACCGACATCTCTCCTCGTATTGCATTACACTGAACACAAACAAATAAATTGTTAATATAAAAAAAAAACCATCGCCCTGTTCTACGTTGTATACTTTATTCTAGCGACGTATAAGTTACATAAAAACGAATGAAGGAAAGAGTTATAAAGGCGAGTTCACTCGGCTGTTACCGGCAACCCTGATTGCGGTCGTAAAATGGAATGGCAATTCAGGTCAGGGTTCTTTCCCCAAACCGATTGTTAATAAATCTCTATTTTTGTATAATATCATCGAATTTTTTTTTTTAAAAACCGGCCAGCATTCCAGAACAATGATGGGCATGCAATGCGCAAAAAAATTTGCTTCTGGACAGTCCATCATGGTCGCTCTCGATTAACGCACTTTAAGTCACTTTCAAGGTTCTATCGGGGCATTCCGAAAGGAACGTCCGATTCGAAAGAAGCCGCATGAGTGACACCGATGAAAATGCCGAAGAATTGGAAGGAAGCGATACAAGTGGAGGTTTCGGAGATAGTTCCGTTTCCTTTTTACCGTTTTTGCCCGAAGAGACAGACTTTTCAGAAGGTTTCTTTTCGTGGTTCGAACCGGACGGAAAGATAATCGTCCCAGTGAGGAGGAGATCCCGTTTCGGTGATTACGATTATTTTGAATTTTCGCCGACAGATTCGGAATTTCCGTATTTCGCCGCCGAAGTGAAGAACGTGACGTCATCGGAAAATATTAATTCGAATATCGAAACCGGAAATGACTTTGTAATTAAATCGAAAGTGGATTTTAAAATGTGGAAGTCGGTGAAAGAATTGGAACGGTCGTCGTTCGGCGCCAGTCTCTTCGATTTTGCTGATGACGCACTTTACGGGTCGAGGGTTAAATCCGGGCTCCGGCCGCACCAGTCCGAACTCGACGGTGATTTCGAAGTGGCCGATAAAATGGCCAATTTATTTCGGGAGTTTCAAAATCGTATCTGGTGCACGAACGACATAGTGACCAGTCTGCTCAGAGATCTGAGACCCACCGACGAGGGAGCGGTGGTCAAAGAGTTGTTACCCGGTACCGTCGACAATCCCGACTTGCCCTCAAATGAGGGGTTGCTGGTAAGTAGTTACGACTGTTTTGGATTTCACATGGCACCCCTTGCGCCAAGGGATAACAGCAGGGTTGCAGTATATGTCTTGATTGGAGACGACTGTGGACAGCGGCGTAGATAGCTCAAAATTTCAGGGAGGGGGAGGGCTTCAACTGGGAAAAATTAGCCGACGGGGGGGGGGGCTTAGCCCCCCCGTGTCTACGCCACTGACTGTGGATATTTCAAGCGAGTGGTTGATTGGGGCACAAACTAAATACCGATACCGTAGGATTATAATGAGACTTTCTCGTATCATTTTCCAATTTCCAGTCAGAACAGTAGGCTAAGTTTACAACACCCGTCATTTGCGCAACTCTCGTCATCCAGTATCTACTAACTAGCTTGCGCGCGTTAGTTGGATATTGTGTGGCATGATTAATTGCCGTGATTGGGTGTCAGAGCCAGGTTTACTACAGGGTCGTTACATGATGATGAATACGTGCTGGTGAACACTGAAAACAACACGATCGCGCATATAGGGTGGGAGAATGATGATAGTGTACCACCAACCATAATACTCCGGCTATCCCCATAACACGTCCTACATCAGCACCGTCAGCACGTTATTGGCGTAAACGTAAATTATACATTTCGGTGCCTAATTTATGTTGCTACAAAAAAGAGATTGTATAGCAACACGACTACGGGAAGATACGCACGAGTTTTAATATTCTGTAATGTTGTTTGTGAAATTAAACACGAAATATTTTCCGAAGCGGGTTTACATGGACCGGAATTGAGGGTTGAAGATGGAGGGTTCACCCTGTAGTTCGCCTAGTGACACTGGGATTCTTGTTTCCGCTCAAAATGGACAGCAAATAAGCGGCCACATAACGCATTTTTAAGTCACAAGTTTATTAGTTTAGGACATTGTAGTTCTGTATAGACGTAAGCAATTTCTACGCTGTCGCACTTTGGCTGCACACTGGAAAAGTGAAACTCGGCTAATCGCGATGTTAAAATCGATGATGAACATTTAAAAAGTTGCTGGCTTTTAAACAATCAACTCTCCCAACATGACGTAACTGTAATAACATAAACATGCGATTGGCGGAATGGATCTGATGTTTATACTGTAGATTTTTATGTCACTATATAGCGAAGTTTCTTTGACAGCTGGTGCTGATAAAATGTAGAGCGGAAATACACAGACGTATCGAGGTGGGTGGATCATTACGAGGGGGATCATTCACATCTTACGATCGCGCAAAAGATTTAATTTCGGGGTAATTTAGATTGTTAATAAAATTTTGTTTATAGCGTAGGTGGTGATGCATTTACGTGTAATGGGTATTTTTATTCTGTCTTTATTTTTGTGAATTGTGCGGTCCACGCTTATTTTAGGACACCCTGTGTTTTTTTGCAAATAGTTGTGCGTTCGCACGTGCGTTTAGCAGACGAGAGAGGCAGCAATGGGAAAAAAATCACATTTCGTAGGCTCGGCTTCCGCAGCCACTTCGTAGGATAATAAACGACACGACCTTGATTTATCTGTAACGAATAGAACCGATGAGACCATGCAATAAAGCCGGGGAACATCAGGCTGCTGTGTAATAATAGGCGCCGTTACAAAATCGAGTCATTACACGATATTTGTATATTTTGTTCTTCTTGATATCGCTGCGCCATGTCGTCGTCGTACAGTTATAAGTACAGTTATCGTGGTACTCCCGCCTATCCTACTACGAATCGGATTACTGCCAATTCTACGTACCGGAGTAACATCAGACCCGTAGTTTCGCAGGTAGGAATAGGAAACGTTTATTTTATGATAAGATAACGAAACATAGTATTAAAACTTATAATCCTTTTATTATAAAAATAATCGCATTCAGGAGTCAGAGGACAGAGCTGTCATGTCTCATGTGACATAGTAGAGCTAGGAGCGGATATCACAGGCTTCAAAAACTTACTTAAGGCGCGTACACACGAGAAATTTTTCTAGACATTTTCGAAACACTTTTCTGTCACACTTTCATTAAAAAAGCAGACGATCAAAAAATAATGCGGCGCACAGGTCTTTCTGTACTCAATTGATCAAAATTAAGACGTGCGACACAAAAGTTGGACAATGTTTTAACAATCTCAGCACTTGGGATTGACTCTCAATAAGTGTGTGAAAAATGTGATGATAAATCTCTCGTGTGTACGCGCCCCTTTAGAGCAAACTTCCATTTTGGTGTGGAAATTTTATAACAATATTATTATACGCTGTAGCCTGTAGACCTGTTCAGTCTGTACCCAATTAGAATAGTAGGTATAAGTTAATCTCGATTGTACCGTTAAAAATTTTACTTGAATTTTTTTTCTTCCTCGAATTCTTTTTAGGCTGTAATAAGTTTATTTAGCTAAAAAATCAGAAAAAAAAAATTCAAAATAATGAGTTTCTATCAAGTAGCCTATTCAAGTTCGCATGTAACTGGGTTTGATGTTTTTTTTTTTTGTTGTTCCGTACAAAAAATGATAGATTTACGAAAAAAGTGGATTTCTAATATTATTCAAACTAACGTTGTGAGCTAAAGTGCTAAAGGCCTAAAGCTAAACGATGGTTTTTATGGCACCCAGAACAGTAAGTTTTCAAATATGACGTCTTCGTACACCGTATTCTAGACCTGAAGGGCAAGTTTAATGTAAGCATTGTTCTACTATTTTAATACAAAATTCTGGCATTTAGCATGTTGATATTTATGTCTAGGCGTGTATCACATTATGCGCTTGAGCATTGTTTTCTACGTAATCACGCACAATTCCATTGTACAGGGTGACTCGAAAAATTACGAGCTTTTTTTCAATACAGTATTTACCTTTCATATTAAATTAATATTTGTCCAGTTATACCAAAAATTTACCCCACATACAGTATTCAAAGATAAGGATTGAAAACAAAATAATGCGCCTGGCATTAACAATATGGACAAACAACAAGCATAAGCGCTTATGCAACAATGCATGCAATCACATGGTAATGTCGAATCGAAAGATATGCTTTTATATTTCATGTTACTACCAAAAGTCCATGAATTACCTGGATAAATCATAGACTTCACTAGTCCTGTTACTACTTTTTTGGTCATGATCAGGTGTTTTAAGTTTTAACCAGGGAGATGGATAGGTTTTAAAGCAGACAACTAGACAAGGTAGCATAATACAGCCAGCAATATTATACGAGTATGAAAGCGTATGGAACGAAAATAATTAAAAAAGCAAAATCTTATGTTTGAAGATTGCTTTATCTCAAACAGAAGTTTTTGCTTGATTAATTCAAATAAATAAAATGGGTATATTTACTTTCAATTAAGGTTTTGTTTCAAATCTGCGAATATCCGTATTACGTACAAACGTAGGCTACATCTGTTTGGGATAACTTACAATTTTGATTCATAATGGCATTTAGCATTCTTACACGAGAGTCTATCTGGTATATTATTAGGAATAAATTAAACAGTACAGGCTGATGCGATTACAGCCTGTATTAAAAAAAGGCGTTCTGATATAAATAACCGTAATAATCACAGACCTTGTATTATGCAGTACATTTCTTGGAAAATGTGTATTTGGATGATAGAATCAGAGATAGAATGTTTATATCTGCATCCGGGTTACCGGGTCTTCGTCAATGTTTGTATTTAAAATGGGGTATTTTTCCTGTATCATAATCATTAGAGCAACCCAAATGCATTAAATGCATAAAATGCATTTTGAACAAACTGACTATGGGTTGCTATAATATGCATCTTAATGTAGAGTTATCAACATGAAAAAATATGTTTTCACATCAAAAATGGCATTTGCATTTTTTGCATTTTTCGCATTTTTTTACTGCGTCGCGCATTTTTTGCATTTTTTTACTTCATCGTGCATTTTTTGCATTTTTTGAGTCAAATTGCTTGAAAATTCACCATTTTTGACTTAATTTACAAAAAAATTTTCTCACCAAAAACT
>JAQFYH010000860.1:0-10958 GCA_034694405.1 Scolopendrellopsis subnuda
TCTAAACTCCAGTCACTGTATAAACTGCACAACTGTATATTAAGTGGAACTTTCGGAATATCGGTTGAAATGCACTTCGATCGGCTACTTTTCTATTTGTTTTTCGTGGCCATTATTTCGAAACCCGTCTTCATCATGTAATTCTAAATTTATAGGGCTCCTTTCCACCTTTATTCGAACTATAGGTGAAACCGCACCCCATTTACTGAGTAAAAAACAGATGAAAACATTTTGTAAAATAGAAGATTTCTGAAAATGGCATGCAGAAATAACACGTGCCTTAGTTAGTTTCTTTCCACATACGGTGGAACATTTTGTTTCGGGTTATTTCGGTTCATTAATCTTATTTGTAGTAAGTCGACACCATACAAGGCAGCACAGAAAGAATCAGGAGACATTGTTAGCAAACAAACGGTGCTTAAGCCATTTTCTTCATAATACGCCATTTGTAAAAGGAATATAAAATTACCTTTATACATAAACGTCACCAAACGAATAACGATATTGGGCCATTTACGATCAGCGGGATTTTCGAAAATTTTCACAACATTCATCATTATATTGTTGGAATATGACACTTTTGCACAATCTTGAATGTTTTTTGAAAGTTATTTGACAAACTCCTTGTGCAATTACGGTATTCTTGCGTGCTCGTTACCCAATTTTATATGGGAATTGAATATGCTGTTTACTGTATTATTTTTATTAACGAAATTAATACCATAAGCTGAAGCAACATCCCCAGCCTTTTATGCATACCTCATTTAATTTGGGTTCCTTTCCTCTGTTCTACGTACAAGTTACGAGTTTGAATAGTACAACAACGCTGACCGTGAATCACGTAAACTCTTGATCTGACTGCATATTATCAATATTTTACGTAACACATCGGTTGGCTAAGAACGTGGTCGCAGTAAGTATTACGTTTTTGCATAATAAGTTATAGTGGATACATTTTGAATCATAAATCTGTCTGGCATTTTCAAACTACCATTTGGTTGTGTGGTCTCTAAATGAAGCACGGATCACGTATAATAATACTATGATCAGAGGGACTCCTTGTGTTACGTGGAAAGGGAGATCGAGTTAGGAATGCTGGTGTGGTCTATTACGAGATGGTAGTCGGTGACTCCCGATATACGATCTCCTGTGAAGCATGAGGTTGAAAAGACATTTATATTTCCTCGTATAGCCAGTCGGAAACGTCAAAAGAGGACAGCCAGAAGTTATATTAGTGGATACATAAAATATAAATATCGCTTTCGCGGTCTTCTCTTTATATGCACGTTCGCTAAACCTGTATTTTACGTAATGGGTATAATATTAGAAACGTAATAATTTGAATGGCCGACAGAAAACGGTTTCAACAACTTTATTTGTCAAAATAGTATGTCATCTTCTCGCAAACCTGTTCGCAAGCGCGGGCATCTCCTCTGCAATTTCTTGATGGTTGTAAAGACCAAAATATTAGGCCCTAGAGTTAATTAAGTAAACCTTCTGTAAGACAATGCCAATTGCCTAACCGCAGTTTAACTTTTCGTATTTCAAAACACGAAGAGAGGTTCGTGCTTTTGTACAGCTGAATTTGGTAGTCACACATTACTGGTCCAAAGCATAGAAAACCATTCGATGAGATGGTGACAAGTCGGCACTTAGCTGCCAATACTGTTAAAATTAATTTAAAACTACTTTTACGAAGTAGTATAATCTCTGAATATAGACAAAACGTAGAATATCGCCTTGCAACGCAGTTGCAAGGCGATATTCTCAGATCAGCAGCCTGTCACGACGGGGGAATTAAAATCTCGGACTGGTGTTTGAGTAAGGAATTGAATAAGTGTATAAACAGTTTTCGAGAAATAAAAGAGAAAGATTTTTCTATCCATACCTGATATATAACGTGATAAAAAGGAACCAACCAAAGTTTTCGTGTCTTGCATATCAAACCATTACGTGCCAGGAAAATAACTTCAACGCGCGTGCGAAACCGAGTTTCAATATAAAATTATGTTCCCTCAACTTGACCCGAGTAAATGTTGAACAAATAGAAAATACACTCCCCCTGCTCCATTATTTTCCAAACAATTCCGCGTAGAACGCCAAATGTGTAAACATGCTCTTCGACGTTTGACTGACAGGATATTCGTCTTGTCAAAATGACAAATTGCACTTCGGTTACAGATGGAATAATGAAATCATTCAGAAAATTCGAAAGTCAATAGTGCAAAACCCTCCGAAAGAAAAACAATTCGATGATACGATGCTGCTACATTTACCTATTATACACAATCTCGGAGAAACGAAATTATACGCAACATGGGCCGAAACCAATCTTATTGGATATCGGTCACCCTGTGTGTACGCGTCGTCTATTTACTCATCAATCATCGTGTGTATATGTAGGACAATCCAAACATGTTCTGTTTTGGCTCATTCTCAATAAAGAGAGCATATCAAGTTTTAACAGAAAGGGGATGGGTAGTGTTTACAAGACATCGCACAACTGATGCTGTAGGGTTACCTATCTTCCTTAAATCAAAGACCTGCGTGCATGTTGAAAAGCTAGGAATCAAACCCGATGATTCGTTGCGTTCAGGGAACGGTTAGTTAGATCTTCTTCATTTGCGTTTAAATTAGTGCATCAAATCTTCCGTAAACTTTTATTATTATCCATCCCCCGTCTAGATTTAATAATATTTCTATTGCCCCCTCATAACTAATTCATTTAATAGATGGAAGAACTTGGCAGCCCTTAAGCTTTCCGACATGAAAGACTAGTGCACGTTGACTACAGCTTCCGCTTATGTTGGCAGGCTATCAAAAACCCAATTTCTGGTTCAACGAGTTAACGCATTGAGATATGTTTTAAAAGACTTCGCGCCATATAGCGATAGAATGCAAGTCTGCTGGTTTTGAAGGTTTGACTTGATACGTGTATTAAGTGTGTATAATGTATATACCCCATAATGTATTTAGGCTAATACCCTATACGAGACGAATATCCCAGTCAACAGATGAATTTTGACGATAACAACCTAATGCATCTTGCTGCTGTGTCTGTATATTATTCATCATAAAAGCAAAGTGACAACAGTGTCAACCATCAGTTATATTCGATCAACAAAACGATAATAAACGTTGTCGCTGCTGCATTCAAACTTAGATCCTGCATATTTGAAGACTGTTATTCGATGTACCGTAGCCTATATGGTCCGATCAACGTTCAGACCAAATTCGAAAACTAAATATCCAGGCCTCGTTACATTTTCTCAATCACTTGCAAATTCGTTGGAACACTGTCCCTTAATGATATAAAAATCTTCACTTCTCATGTTTTGGTATACCTATATACTCGCATAAGCTACTGCTGAAGAGTATTCGTAATTTACCCGCATGTAATAATTCCCCAAAAATGTAATGTGAGTAATAAACTGGGTACAATTTTGATAAAGGACGATGCAACAGTTTTCCGCGGAAAGTGCTTGCGGTATGCAGCGCAGCCATCAGCTTGTTTGACTAAAGTGAACACGCTCACGCATGGATTTAAAGTGAACAGATGGATGTTTTATTAAAATGTTTACCTTCAAACTTCAGTCTTCTATTTACAATGTGTTGTTTCTCTCTTTTTTGAATCTCTGAAAACAGAATAAGAAAATTCCGTAAATTAATATGAATTATTAAACAGTTGTTTTTTGTTTTTATTCAGAATTTTAATTACAAACTGCAATGCACATCCACTTTGCTGATCTGAATCAGATCACAGCAACAACTCCTTTCAATAAGTTAGAATTGCCTGTATAAGATTACGGAGTATTTACTTCGTATATAGTTTCGATTAGCGGAAGATTTAATGAAAAAACTATCGATTCGACGTCTTCGGGTATAAATACTCGCAGTATGTGATTTCACTAAGAACGCCCCTTTCTATATATATGTCCACAATAGATCGAAGATTAATCTCTTATCCTTAAATACAATTTCTGTTAATTAAAATCACCCGCGCTTGATGAGAATTGAAGTACTCGCGGTGGGTCGATAATACACAATTCTATACGCGCACGTCAGAAAATTGTCGATCATTCCGTTTCACTGCCAATTTTCATCTCTTGTTCTGAGGGTTTTGTTTGGAATAAAATGAGGGAAATAGATTGGCGCATGATATCTTTTTGCGTTTCTAAAATACCTGGGTATAATACAATTTAACATAAGCTTAATGATCAGATGTTTTGATTATGCCTTTTCCAATATCCTCTTCCAATATTCCCAATTAAGATCTTCTCAACATGCGATCGAAGTCCTTTCTCGAAATCTTCTATCAAGACTCAACATCATTTAAAGCACATCCGTATGGGTTATGCTTTACGTGAGCAACACTCCGTTCAAATTTGTGACCTTTTTACTTATTTTCTTAAGGTAGGCTATATTGATAATAACCTTACATCAGAGGCTTGTTTTCACACAAAAAAAAGACAACTGTTACAGACCTATAAGAAGCAATTCCAAGACTATACTTGTAAGAAAAAAGCAATTCCAAGATTGGACACATAAAGGATAATGACAAAATAGGCATACTTCGAAATGTTTGTTATTTATGCTGTCTTCTGTAATAGACCAATGTTCTTTTGAAACAATTAATATTGCAAAGCAATATTGCTCAGCATGCCAAAGCGGAACAGGAATTCTTATTTATTATTTATATTATTTTTATACTTTGCGTGCACCAAAACTGAGTAAGCAGAAAGCACTTGTTATTGTTGCCTTTTGCGACAAAACCACCAGTACTGCCTCGCCGAGACGGTGAAAAGTATGGAATATCTCTATTTTTGATATAAGGTTAGAAGAACATTCAAGAACTTTGAGATTGAAAGTTAAATCAGAAAGGAAGCCTCGCAGAGCATAAATTTAAAAGTGCAATTCTCGAAGAATTGCTGGTCACTTAGATGCATGACCGTTTTCGATCTAAAAAAAAGTAAGAAGGAAAAGGCAGGAAAAAAAAACTCTCGACCCTTACCACGCGTATATATAAAGTGCTGCAATAAACGTCACCAGTAATTGGACAAACAGTGTGTTTATATAGGAGTGTTTTTTTTTAACAGAGAAAGACTGGCTATTATGTTGAATACAAGCAAGTTGTGTTTGCACTACGCTGACCAGCAGAACCCATGATGACGACACGAGGAAAAATTAAGTGTCAAATGTCAGCCACTTTGAAAAGCCTAGCTGCACAATATGATGCAACCGTATATATAGACGACGCGGTTCTAACGCCTCCGACGTAGGTGGGTGTGTAGACAGTAGACCCAAGCAGATATTTCAAAATGCAATAGAACATTTTCTTTTTTCTTCTTCTCTTCCACATCTTGCGAAGATTTGAAGAACGTGAAGTGGAATGTCATCAGGCAGGGAAAAAAAATCAATACCAAAGAGTAAATACAATATTTGTGCAGTCCAAAACATCTTTTCCATGCGTTATATTATGTGCGTCAGAAGCGTTAACAAGAAAAAAATATAAAAAGGTTTTTCTGCACATATTACAGTTCAAAACACTGATGCTATTCCAGTATAATATGCATCAGCAGTGTAATGCACGCGTAAATAAACTTCTAAATTCCTTTATCTCATGCCCAAAGGCCGTGCTCGCACCGGTCAAGGAGCTTTATAGCCGGCCGGACGCAGTCCCTGTGGGAGTATCGTTTAGACTCCAGTCTTATATGAGTTATAACCTATAAGAGATGTTTGATGCCATTTTATCCATGGTTTGCCAGACACGAGAGGACTATGGACAGTGTCGCTTTTTCCCGATTTCGAGTAATTTAATTTACACTAAAAAAAATGAGAATAAAAGATCGCGGCCACTCTGTAAAATCTACATTTTAATTCTGTTTTCGATCATACAGCAAGTTAGATAACTGAAATCCTAAATGTCAGAACTCTGAGACAATTAGCGCGATAGACTGCCAATGACATCAACGGGCTATAGGTTTGTAAAATCGATCAGTCCTGACGCCTGACATCAAAGTGCAACTGAGTATTTTAAATTTCGTATAATAATTATTTAAAATTCTTTCGTCAATAAAAAGTTACTTTACTGTATAAAAAGAAGTCTTGTGCGTGGTGTTTGTACAGCTGCGTCATATAAGCTCTCTTAAAGATACGTATAACTCAGTATTCTGGATAGTTTGATACCATTTCCCGCAATTTATCAAAGTTCGTTTAATAAGGAGAAGAAAGGAATTCATGTTGGTTCGTTTAATTTGCTGTCGTGATGGTGTGTGAAAAATTCCTAGTTCCAGATCGTTGCGTGAAGAAGTGGAATCGTATACACCGCGATTTAAGAAAAAAAAATATTATTTGCCTAATGAAATGGATGCTGAGGAATGCGATATGAGAGAGATACAGCCCATTTCAGAGAACTTTCACACTGTAACAATCAGTAAATAATATAAGGTCAAAGCTAATTACAAAGTGTATGACACACACAATAGGCAATATTTCCAGCACTAACTTGTAAGTAGCTTATACATGTATAGGCTCATTCAGGTACATTTAATTACATACGACAAGTTATAATAATATTATGTGCAATGCAGGCGTGCTATTCGTAATAAAGTACCTAACTTAACAGAGCACTATATACATGTATAGTGCTGTGTTCTATGTAACAATATTATGAGAACTTGATATCTATTGCCGGCTTACTTGAAACAGTATCTTTCCATGGGGGGAAGTGTAGAATTGAAACTGTAGCAGAAAAAAATGTAAACATTATACTGGCTTTTTGATAACATTTCTCTGGAAGAAGCGGCTAGATCTGTGATTATATAAAAATAGAGGATGGAGCAAAAACAAGGACAGGAAGAATTATTGCCTCTGATGCTGAATCTGCTCTTTTATCTATCTGCCTGTATATAGTCGGTACTCAAATATCCCGCCCCATCCAGTTAATTTTAGTTAATAATTATTAAAATAATTGGATACTGAGAATACTTTAGCTTATTTTCTTGCGTTCAAATCATATCACGGAATAGGCCTACTTCAATTCTGAAGCATAACGTAGTTCATAATTATCATATAGTTTGAAAAGGATGCAAACATTCGGGTGTGCTATTAAAACGCACAATCTTTACACGATGGTGTGAATAAACCCTAATAGTTACTGTATAAAGTTCATTTTATATTATAGGCTATAGCCTTTTTTTCTTCCAAAACCGCTCTTTCGCTATTATTTTTTTTCTCGTCATTAACACAGTTGAAAAAAAAAGGTTAAAAAAGTATTATATATGTATATGAATATTTGCAGAATGAACCCTCTCCCTTCTAACAAAGTCATCGCTGAAGCATGGATCCGCTGAACACAAATTCACATATAATGTCGTATCCACCCAGCATTGTGTGGATTTAACCGGGGCCATGGACGCCGAGTTGTTGCGAGGTGAAAGGAAAAGAGAGAGAGAGACTTCATCAGGTGTTTTTACTGTATAATTATTAAAATTTTTCACAATTATCCCTTGAACTGAAGCATAATTTCAAAAAAAATATATAATGCATCTGATGAATGATAAGGGGTCTATGTAAATATAATGTTCGAAATGGGTGGTTCTGTATCATATAGATATTGTTGGAAATTATAAGCAAATTAATAACAGACGATATAAAGTCATGGTCTATTGAGGTAAAAAAAGATTTGCCTCCATCAAACGTAGTAATTAGCCTATGCTAAATTGAAACAAAATTTGGAGGGGGAACGTCCTCTTTCAATGGATGCGCTTTCCATATATAATTTTTAAAGAAATGAAACATTTTTTTTTACCATAAGTCACATCAGTATGGAGGTGTCATTTCAACATGTTGCCATCAATTACTCCGTATATAGATGGTAAATATTGTCAAATTTTATTTTTTGATGTTTTTTTTTTCCTCTTTTTCTTACCATTTTGTATTTGCCTACTCTTTGCTTTCCTTTTTTCGATATATTTTTTTTCAATTTTCAAAATCAAAAGCCAGAGGGATCGCTCCTGTCCCCATCCAGGGTTTTTTTTAAGGAAATTTTTAAACCCATTACTTTTTGTACCATACTCTGCAGAAGCACTAAAGTGAGGGATTCCTGTTCAGCCGTTTGTTTTACTTTTAATCTGATAACAGTCACATAGCCGCCTAATGTTATCAGATTAAAAGTAAAACAAACGGCTGAACAGGGTTCTAGAACCCTTGTCCCTCACTATATCCCAAAATGGCAAACTCCTTTTTAGAACAACCCACTTCAGCCACAATATCCCACTATAAAAAACCTGCCCCGGGAATCACATGTGAATAATTGGAGTGAATATATTACAAAGTACGAAATCGACTAATAACGAATAAGTTTATTGTATTTTAATCAAAAGCCAAAACGTTTATTAACCATCTATTTTAATAAAACAATATTTTTTAGAAAAATTCATTTCAAAATTTGTTTACGTTTTCAACTGAGCCTGTTCAAATAATCCCTTATATATCCGGAGGCCATTCAGGGCAAATATATTGCAATTGTTGCATATATGTATAGTGTAAGTATATTGAGCAAACATTATATAATAACATATTATACTGCATGGGTATATATGTATAGCATCCAGGTATCTAGATTTTGATATAACCTATACCGGTGATATAACTTTAAATCGGATTTTATAAATCTGATTTAAAAGTGCAGTCACCGTCAGGTATTAGAGTAAGATTATACTTTTAAAAATAATTACATAGAAAGCATATTAACAAAGCTATCATACTGAATGTTTCTTGCTGGTGAAACCTGTCGACTATAGTTCCCATTTAGCACAGGGCCAGGTAGTTAGCCAACTGAATTGCATATAGCTTTTTATATAGGTACAGAAATATTAGAATAATTTACGTTTTCGTTGGAAATATACGAAAGTAAGAGAACTCTACAGAATACACAGTAGATACTCCGTATCCTGTATACGTTATGTAACATTATATACCCAGAACCCAGAATTTCTCATGAAAAATTGATAGAGCCAGGTATAGTCGCCTTTATGGAAAATGCTACATCTCGGCGGTGAAATCGTGGTTCTTTCTGCTTCCCTTCTATTATGCATTATATACGCACTGTGTAAGTTATTTCATATATCTGTATAATATATAGCCACAGCCTCCTGTTCATTTTAATATATTTATGATTTCACATGAAGATATTAAATTTGTCATATGAGCGGAATATGGACGAATTCATTTTCATACACCAGCTCAGCTTTTTTTTTATTTTAAATTTATATTAAAGTTTCTAAGTTTATATTCTCACGAGTATTCGATCGCTTTTGGAAATTACTTCTTTCTTACTCGTTACATACCCTTGAGAAATGAGCCCAATTTAAGCGAATAATATTGTGACAGTCCGTGTAATGACGAGAATTAGTATTTTCAGCATTTACGAACAGATCGACTGAATAAAAACAACTCTGAATTTATTCAAAACTGGGCAAAAACTTTATAATCTGGGTAACTGCGTATATACCGGTAAACATAAAGTTACTTCATAATGGTAGCTAGGTATTTTATAACATAATAATGGGGAATGCGAGTGCACACATCTATAAAGAGATTAAAGGCCCACATCTATAAATCGTAATTCCGCATAAATTTTGAGATTCGTATAAATAAAAAGTAAATAAATATAAAAATATATTCTACTTTTAAAAAGTACACATTTTGAAAATAAATTGTTAGAACAGTATTTTTAATCGAAATAAAAATTATTTTGTTTTTACTACGGCAACCGCCATGTTAATCGAGATGTGCGACGATAAAAACAGCTCAATCGCATTCCTCATTCAAAATTAGCTGAAACTTACCAGCTATGAAGGCTCAATCGAATGTCATCATTCCATCAATATTAGTTTCACTAATTTTTATGTCCTATCTCAACTTTGAATGTTTTTCGATTTTCCTGCGAAAGATCTCTTATTATTCAACAGAGATCAAGTCTTGTTATTTGTTTAAATAATGTCCAAACTCTCATTAATCGTTCATTGGTTTAATACAAATCGAGAAAAGAAAAACCGTTGGAGCAATAATAACTAATAAGACAGCCTCAATGGCAGAGATTTTTACTTTCTCGTAAGTCCTGGTTTCTAAAACTCCGGAGGATTTGGTATTTGCTGATCCTAAATCAATAAGTATTACACCGAGGAACCTGTAAGCTTTCACAGTGCGGTGGAAGAATGTGTCGAGATATTTGTGTGTTGACGTAATCACGTGAAACATGTCAACGTTTTCAGCAGCAGCACGAGCCCTTCAACGACTGCGCGCGCGCGCGCGCTCACAAATTGGGAGTGTTGATATAAGACACGAAATGTGATAAAGCACGCGTGGACAACCATATATTGCCCGAAGGATTTTTCCTCGTTAATGGATAATCTAAATGATAGGGAGAAATTTTTGGAACGAAAACACCACTAATTGAAATGGGTTTATTTCGAAAAGTGTATCGTGTAATGTTTATAATGCAATTAATTTAGCGCGAAGCTGTTAAAAATATTTGAAAATTTTTTTTTCCAACGTGGCAGTCTGTACTGGTGTATGATGAATGTCGACTGCAATGAAACACGACAACCGTGATTTATTTAAAGAAGAATGTGGCCTTTTTAACAAAGCGATCCTGAGGCTAATTCTGTTATATTTTATATCTAATAAAAAATAGAGAAAAATAAGTCTTTGAGTAAATGGTTGGGTGCATGGCAACAATATTAAATTGTAAGTTGAACGATGAAAACCAATTAAACTGAAATACTCGTATATTTAAATTGCTTTTACCAAAGAACTCCCTCAACGCCACGGTAAGCACAAGTGCAGCTTTGTAACCCAAGTTTCGGAGGCGCCACGATATATTCATGAAGGGAAGGCAGTCTAATAAACTTAGGCCCGTATTCTCATCTGGCGAAGGAAATGATTGGGGCTTC
>JAQFYH010000861.1:0-10957 GCA_034694405.1 Scolopendrellopsis subnuda
CCGAATAGTAGTATTCGGCGGATTTAATATTCGGCCGAATACCGAATACCTTTACTTTTGGCCGAATAGGCCGAATAGTTGCCGAATATTCGGTGCATCTCTACCAGTAACTGCGTTCGATTTTTCTCCCATCCTTTGGGGAAAATATTGTACTGTACAAAACGTGGGTGCGAAATTACGACAACGGAGTCGTGTTGGTCACATTTGCCGAAACTAGCGGAACTCTCGCAAAATATTGCATCTCGCACAGATGCATTATTTTCGAGGGATTTCGCTACACACGTTGTCACGATGAAGAACACAGGTTCGAATCTCGCTTATTATGGAAATATTTTTCGGATATTCTTTAGAACACGCGACCTAAGCGGTAATGCATTAGGGAGCCATACCTGCTGCGAGACTCTATCGGTTTAAAACAGTATTATTATTATTTTTTCGAGTTAGGTAAGGTTTATATCGTCGGCCCAAAGGGCCGTTAGCTCTTGCGTTAGCTACTTTACTTTCGCGGAATTGGCGTTACCGAGTGGGGAAAAAAAATCCGGTTTTTAGTAGAAAATTCGGTAGTCTGATTCGCGAGAGGAATGGAACGCGCTTAGGTCGCGTAAAGAACACCTTATTTTTCATTCTTGAATGATGCTGTCAAAGCTAAGAGCTCTTAACATTAGATACGGTACTTATTGAGACGCTTTGCATTTGGCTCAAGACTGTTAGAAGACGGGGAAAAGTAATAAGAAAATGTCATACGTCACTGCTAGAAGTCTAATCGTTTATTCTCCCTTCAAGAACCTTCTGACAATTGGAAATTATGTTTATCGTTTCAGTTCTCGCATTATTTGTGTCAATACCCCTACCTGGTTTGCCCGATCGACATGTCCGACAATTCCCTGACTGTCTCCGACTGCCAGGCCAACGCGCTGTTCAGACTGACTGAATACGCAGCTCCGGACTTCATCGTTCCCGTTTGTCTGCTGGTGAGTTTCGTTCTTATTTTTCATCGGGACGAGAGAACAAAGTTCCTTGAATGAATTATGAAATATAATATTTTGTTTCTTCTTTCAGTTTGGATGGCCCACATCTATTTTCGTGTATCCGTTCATGTGGCATTCATTGGCTCTCAGCATATTCAGTTCGGTAATCGGACCTTTCGGAGGATTTTTCGCCAGTGGATTCAAGCGAGCTTTTAAAATAAAGGTGAGAGAAAGATTAATATGTACGTGTAAATAGGACAATAGGTTCGCAATTATTCGTCTAGTGGAGTGAAAATGGCTGCTCAGTTCTTTAATCTGAATGTGACGGTACTCAGTATTGTTTTATGACTGGAAACTTTTTTTAACAGGATTTTGCCGACGTCATACCGGGTCATGGAGGGATTGTGGATAGGTTCGATTGCCAGTACTTAATGGCAACTTTCGTCTACGTTTACATTTCCAGCTTTATTAAGTAAGTTTTTGTTACTTCATTTATTCCACGAAAATCACGCAGATTATCCAAAGGGTGGGATCTTGTTTCTACACTAACCCCAATTTCACCAAAGTCACCGTGACGACCAAGTTAGCTAAACCGCGGTTTGGTTTGCGAGCAGTCCAGCAAAATATTATTCTCATTTTGCGCGCGCTGTTTCAAATTTGAAAAAAAAATCACGTAGAAAATACACTGTGAAAACGCGCGCGCTGACAAAATAATTTTTTGCTGGACTCCTCGCTAAACGCGGTTTAACCAACTTGGAAGTTAGCGAAACGTTGGTGAAACTGGCTGTAAGTAAAGACGAGAAAGGATCACTGACCGTGCGTATTTACCTTTGGACACGAACCTAAATCCCATTCACACGTTAGGAATAACCTGAGACGAGATCATGGTTTGTCGCTGATGCTGTAGTGTAGATAAAGATTAATTTGAAAGTAAACTGATGAGTGTTCATGCTCATTTTGGGCCGAATAATATGATTTTACCGACTTCCCAGTACAGCATTTTAATGGATCAGAATGCGAATAGATTCAAGGAGGTGAATCTGTTCAAGTATGGCAGTTGTTTATCATTTGTCCATAAATATCCCCCGTACAAAGCCTTCCACTCCGATTCTGCACTCAGCACTGATGGAGAACGCCATAGATGTTGGCGCCACAATTAGGGGGTTCAGTATTTCGAAACTGTTTACGACACCTTAGGTGCCTTGTAGGCTATATCGCATACATGTTTGTTTCAATATTCGAACTGCTGACGCAAAAACGGTGCTCACGTGTAGATTGCTTTGTGATAATGCGGGGAATTTTCAAATTGCGCAATTAAAGGAATATGATGGGTACTAAATGTTGTCTGTTAATTTGCAGGATTGCAAGTCCGCAGAAACTGTTGCAGCAGGTCGATCATCTGCAGCCGGAACAACAGGTTCAGTTCTTCTACGCTTTAAAGGACGCTCTCTTGAACAAAGGTTATATTCAACTGTAAGAACGTTCTTTTTTTCGTTTACCAGTGATCGAATATCTCTCTTCTTTTTAACTTGTCAATAGAACTTCCAGGTTAAAAGCAATAGCGTAAAATACACCATGTAGCCTAGTTGATCTCTCTAAGCAGCCTTCCCTGCTGCTAATCTTGTCCAATAGGATAATCTGGACCAAGTAGCTCCATCCACTGTGTATGCTTTTACCCTTTGCCATTAGTCATACACTAACAGTGCCATCTAAACTTAGATAGAGATCGATTTTAAACTGTTTGATGAGATGAAACGAACGAGTAAAAGGAGATTCTGTTGACAAATTTTTAAAAAAAATTGAGACGTTTGAAAGCTGATTTTTTTTAGACGCGCTTTCTTCGAAAGTTGGAGAGTAAAGAATGTACAAACAACAACAAAAGTAAATTAGGAATAATATGTGTATATAGAGAAAAATTCTAAAATAATATATTTTTAGACTTTGCAAAGCACAATTTCTTTTAAATGTCTTAGGATATGAAACAAATGTCTTAGGCATGAAATTTTAATTATATAAAAAAAAACTCCAGAGTTTTAAAATATACGTTTTATGATTTTTTTTTTTGTTATATTTATATGTTGTAAATGTAAAGGTGCATTTTTTTAATTAAATTTTTATTAGTATTTCTTATTTTTTCATTCCACAAAGTCATATTATTTTCAATTTCGAAACCGCGCACCCCTTCCTCACAAAAAACCCCCATTCTTAAGTTTTTCCGCTAGGGGGACCACTGTGTTTTGTTTTGTTTGTTTTTAGAATCTTACAACTTCATTACCTGAATGATGAATTGTAAGAACGCCTTTTTTTTTTTAAATTAAAATTCAACTTTTATTCTGTATAGTTGACATAAGATAAAATTGGAAGAAAAAAAAGTATTTGAACCTTGGTTATAAGGTGTCAGTCGGCCCTTTTGAAATCTTATGAAATTTTATGCGTAAACTAATTTATTTAAAAAAAAATCAAATGTTTGTGGAATTCTTGTCAGGTATTTCTTTCCCAATTCGAATAAGTTTGTGTAAAATAGTTTTAAAAACGATTTTTTGTTTTCTTTCAAAGGGAACATGTATTTTAAAATTAAAACGTCGAAAAATTGGGAATTTGAAACAATTATTACGATATTGTTAATTTAAAAAAAGAATTCTTTTGTAGCGACGGCTCATTTTGTGGAGTTAAAGAATTTTATATTTTATAAGAAAAAGAATAATTGGATAATTCCCTAATTTCTCAAATTTTCCAATAATGATTGATGGTATAATAATTGAGACCAGGTTGGCGAACGGGAGACAGCCGTCTATTTAAACATGAAATTTAAAAAAAATTATACGGAAAAAGTGCCGTATGACGTCGGTATCCACCTCAAAGTTGGACTTGTGACGTCGCAAATAAGGCAGGGAAAAATTGGGTCGCTTTCCATCCATGTATGACGCCATTTTATTCCCAATAGAACTGCCCATTTAAAATTGCTACAACCATAAAATATTTTTAATAATTTACCTTCAATAGGTTAGTCATTATAATCATGACTTGGTGAAAATCTGAACATTGTTTTATCCCAATTCTATCTCTTAATCAATATGTCGTTTTACTGAAGTTAATGTATTATGATAGTTCCTTTGGTAATTTAGCACACTCTCATTAGTATTTGTCCCCATAGCGCGGTCTATTCTTCCTATTCGATGAAATAGACGTCGCGAGTCCATAGACTCGTGGACTTTATTCGGTTATATTTAGTAAAATACAGTAGATTCTCTTCTTTTACGTATCCAGCAGTTTTAGAAAAAACGATTCGTTTACGACAGTTCTCTGATGCAACGTAGTTGGCGATTTACAGCTGCCAGTTTGCAACGTTGCAATGAGGAATGTAAGTTGTCTGCGACAACGAAATTAACTTAGGAAAAAAAATTTAAAAAAATTAAATTATTTTTTTATAATGAAAGAGAAAATATGAAATGATTTAAATATTAAAAGCCCGTCGCGAAACATTCAAAAATAGGAAACATTACTCCGTAACTCATCCAAGGAGTATATAATTTGGACTTCTATTAATTTTCGTACAATATTTCGTTTCATCCTGTTCATCAACTGTGGTGAATAGTTTCCAGTAGGGTTCTAAAAAAGCCACTTTTCCAAAAAAGCCGGAGGAAAAAAACAACAGAAAAATACCACTTTTTTCCGAAAAATGGGGAAAAAAACCGGTCGGAAAAAAACCATTTAGAACCCTAGTTTCCAGTTATATCGGATAGTTTGAGTGCAATTTAGGTGTCGGAAATAAAAATATTTTCAGATCGACTTTTTACGATTAAAATTTAAAAAAAAAAATCTTACTGAAAAATAATTCCCATTATAGAAAACGAAACAGTCTCTTATAAACAAATAATATTTTCCAAGAGTTTTACTGTATAAATTAAAATATTATAGAAGTATTCGGTATCAGTTGTATAAAAATTAATGTTAAATATAAGTTAGAAGATTGTCTATAATAAGATAATAATATTGTTGTACTATAATATTCTATCTAAATAGTCAATATTATCATAAACGCTTATGATATTATTAGATCTACCACCTGCGCCATAAAATATTTATTAAATTTAAAAAAAAAATTAGTCGATTAAACAAATCTACTTTTAATGTGTCATAGCCAATATATTATAGATTTTAAAAAATTGTAAATATTTATAATAATTATTACGTTATACTCATTCTACATTGCTTGAGAAGGACAGATTTACCGTAACAGATTCCGTGAATAGGAGGAGTTCTTGAGGGTCTCCCCAGTCGTGAAAACGGCATCTTCCTTATTCTAGCCAATATTATAACGTTGATGAATCGGCGGTTCTTCCAGTCAAACGAGTGATTTGCTTCAGAATGAAAATCTACTGCCCGACAAATCGCTAGATGGCGTTGTAATAGTTTTTATTTTCCATTATTTTATCCTATTAAAAATTCAAAATTATTAACAAGAATTTTAATGAGCTTTCCAACTATACCACAACGCAACGACTCCTGTTGAGTGTTGACGATATAAAATAAAATTGAACATTGTTTTTTGGACTTTAATTTTTTTTAAACATCATCTAAATTTACAGTTGTTTATACTCGTTAGAATGTGCGTACTCGTATCCCCCATCCCTTTTTTTTTACTATAATAAATTAATAATCGTTTACAAACGATTAATAATTTAGTGTTTTAAAATTTGCGTTTTATAATCGAATCAAAAACAAGAACAGAACAGAAAAAGAAAAAAAAAGTTACAGAAATGGTTTTATGGGACCACATAAGTTAATGCACTACAAATGTCCGAAGAGAGTGCGCTAATTTTCTGGCCCGGTTTAAAAAACAAAGTATCGGGTTCAAGCTATAATAGGATGAGTATAAGTGTAAACTGGACGGGGGCGGAATGCACCGTATTGATCTTTATTTTAAATGACGAATTGAATAAAAAATAGCAGGTGAGGCCGCGTGTGTCTAACCGATCCGCGTTCGAATTAAAATGTTCATTAATTTTAAATTCATTTTTTGCCTAGCGTGGTGCAATCTGCCCCCAAGAGTATTAAATTATTACGTATTTTTCAATGAATTCTAGTCTTCTTTTGTATGAATTGTATCTTTTTTTTTTAGGATTTAGTGATAAAACGCACGTTTGATTTGTGTACCATATAGTTGTTGGTTTAATGTTTTTACGTGTGAATTATTGAATTAACTCTTGCAATTTTTAATTTAAATCAAAATAAAGTGCATCTCGCATCCGTCATCTTGATCGGTTGCAGCTTTTTTTTTAAATTTGCGTTTTAAACGATCAGAAAGTTCGGTAATTGGATTTACTGTACGCAATATAAATGTGGCATCTTTAATAATTCAAAGAAGGACCTTGATCGTTCTTTACTGCAATTTTCCCAATAAGGCGGATGTGGAAACAGGTAGAAAATAATTTTATTTTTTTCGGTGGTGGAAAAATCCACCGGCAATAAAAAATACGCTTTGTTTTTGCACACAGAAAATATTATTGGTCTCCTCAAAGTTTCGTGACCTTTACTTTCGCATTACGGTGCGTACATTTCCAGTCACGTTTAATTATATATCATTAATTTTATTAAAATACAATTAACATACCGTACAATTTATTAGTTTGTTTGATTTTTTTTTAGTTATTGCTGCATTCCATTGCAAATTGCAATTAAAAATTATTGTATATGGGAAATTATTAAGAACCTTGAGTTTGTGATACTGCAATTAACAAAAAAATTGGTTTTTAAAATTTATTCCAAATTGAACGGTGCAATTTCGTTGTTTTTAAGTTTCGTTTTTTTACTTTGCACTTTTTAAGTTATTTTGCTTCATCAGGATTGTTCGTTTGGTGATTTTGTATTTGTATTAACCATAAAAAAAACCCCTTTTTCGTTTGTAAAGTTGATGTGTTTCATAATAAACTGAGTTTTTATTTACTTTATCGTTCTCGAATTATAATTTTGAAAAGTCGTGCAAAGTGAGATACTGCGATGGTGCATCACTAATATCAAGAATAGGATAATATACAAAGAATACGGCACTCGGATTGAGTGTAATATGTTTTCTGTTCGTACGGAAAAATAATTTGTCAGAATGATGGCGCACAATCATACGAGCGCACAATCATACGAGCGAGTTGAAAGAAACGAAGAAGAGTGTACAGCCAACCAGGAGCTCGCGTCCCTCTAGCGGTATATACAGAAAACAATTTTCCGTTACAAAAAGATTATTTCCTGAATCGTATTCTTTGTATATTATCCTATTCTTGCTAATATACGTACTTTCCAAACTTCAGCATCAGATCTACCCATTCAGGACAGTCTAACTCGACAAAATAAGAAAATAGGATACACTGATTTGTGAATTAGAAGTTAGCGTTTCGATTGTTATATCACTTATATGTAGGTCATTAGAAATGTAGTTTAAGGCACCGACTTTAGGTACAGTGGTAATGGTGAATTGTAATAAATATTTTTCGCAATTTATTGTAGAGTAATATTAAATTTCTTTAATTTATCGACAAAAAAAATTTGTGGAGGCCGGTAAAATTTACCGTACGCCCTACGTTACCGTACCTTTTTCATGGAGTCATTTGTGGAAGGGGAGTCATCCCCCCTCCCCCCCCGGCTTTTGAAAAAGTATTAAAAATGGAAAAAATGAAGGAAAAAAGAAAAAATTGCGACAAAAATTTAAATATTGCACAAAACATGCTCTAAAATCCGCAAAAATTGCACACATTCGATTTAAACGTTTTTAACGAAAAATGTGTTGTAATAGAAGATTTTTTTTTTTCCAAAACATGCTCTGAAATGCGCTAAAATTGCACAAATTCGACTTAAATTTTCAAAACATTTTCCTAGGGGAGAACCAGCAGAACACCGTTTATTCTTGCGGGATAGTCCATATGGGGTATGAACTATCCCGCAAGAAAACGGTGTTCAAGTGCCCAGGGGTTCTCAAAGTGGGGGTCGCGACCCACAGGGGTTTCGCGAAAAGACATCTCAAGGGCCGGGGTCGCAAGTTCTTGCTGAAATAAATGCGAAAAAATATTTATTAAAATTATGTGTTAACCTTTTTGAAGCTTTTATTGACAAAAATAACGATAAAGTGGTAACTTAAGTTAAAATTTCAAATTTTTCGCCTCCGGCGGCCGAGGGTGGCTGATGCCGCCCCCCAGACCCCTGGCAGCTTCCTAGCGGGGATCGCAGGCTCTGGGATCAAAAACTGGTCGAAAGTGGGTCGCGGGGTAAAAACGTTTAAGAACCACTGCCCCAGCCTGTGGGTTTGGGAGTTGTGTGTCCTACGAGCCCCCTTGTAAAAAAAAAAAGGTCAACAGGTCTTGCCCACCCCCTGGAAAAAGTTGAAATGACGCCCCTGGCCTTTTTACATAACTAAAACACTAAATGGGTGGTATACGTGCGATATAAAGCTGAATTTTATTGAAGTTTACTTATTTTTTGGCAATAATTCTATTTGTGAGAGGGATTATTAATTGTCGAGTGTCATGGTATATAATCCCAGCAATTTCTATTGTTTTAATCCAGAGTATACATAATAAAAAAAAAGTTTCAATGCCATATTATATTTGTTTTTAAATTAATTTTATCCGAATACCACGATAAGCTAGTAGGCCTACTTAGCTACTCGTGCCAAAGCCCAACTATTAGTGCAAAATCCATATGATTACAAACAAAATTCAATTACTCACTTCCTCTTTTGTGGGATTTCAGAGCTGGGCTTTCACTATTCCATTCCTTACCCTGAACGGTCGTGATGACAATTATAATCTATTTTCTTGTTGACACTGGTCACTCAGCCACAGACCAGCACCATTGATAACCTAGGTCTGTTGGTTCCTGCTAAAGGTATCGGTCACCTATGTCCAAACTGACCAAATTAATTTAAATTAGTAATAAAGGAATAAACATTTTTTTAATTTATAATCCGACAATAAAAATACAAATTACGCAGGAAAATTTAGATCTTCAAAAACAATTTTGCTTTGTTGCAGACTGCTGCTTATAATTTGTTTTCCAACATGGGGCCGTCCATAAAGGACGTCGGGCAATTTTCATGAAATTTAGACCCCCCCCCATGTCCGGCTTTGTGCGAATCCCCTCCCCCTGCCGGACGTCCGGTTTTTAAATAGGCAAGTTTAGTACATACAATTTAAGTACCGTTTTTTTTTAAGATTTTAAAAATAAATCTGTTTGGAAGCAAGGAAACTTTGGACAAAAGGAGGAGAAGTTTTTTTAAAGTCTCGTATCTAAATAGATTTTTTTTTGCAGACACCATATTCCATTACCTAGTCGAGTCATAATATTATGTTTTTATAGTACTTTGGATGAGTAAATTCCACAACTGTTCGATTTCATTCAGAAGCTATACCGGATGTCCGCTCATGCTTGAGTTGACCCCCTCCCCCTTGTCCGGCCTTGTCCAATTTTTTGAAATCCCCTATTTTGAAACCCCCTCCCCCTAGTCCCGGACGTCCTTCATGGATGGCCCCCATGCCATTTTGCACGTTTTGGCAATATTGGCACATTGAAAGAGACTGAATAAAAATTAAAAAATAAAATAAAATAAAAAACAAACAAATAAACAAACAAAAACCACAAAAATCACGTGAAGTTTCCTACGATAATATTTTTGTCTCCACCGGTAATTCAGGTGCGTGTCATTAAAAAAAATCGCAAGTAATAATTAATTACGGCAACGAACCCATGCACGCAGCCCCAAAAGTCTTAGAACTCTGAGTAAATTTGAATCAGAGGAAATTTCCTACAGCGACGTATAAAAACAGTAGATCAGTGCTTTCGAATTTGTACTTCATAAAATGGATCTGAGATTTACTTTATCGTGGTGGAGATATTTTACGGTTGTGTTAGTGCCTGTCTTGTTGCTGTTTTTACCGTTGTCCATTGATTTAAAGGCAAGTTTCATTCCAAATTAAGTTGTTCATTTTCTTAAACATCGGTTGAGAAGGCAGTTACTGGCATACATAATTTGGCATATACAGTGCAATTCGAAAACCTCAGAGAAAGAGGTTTAGTTTTGTTGTCTTCTACAAGACAGATTGTGTCTTGTCTTTGCTGTTACTTTATTGGAAAGAGAAGTAAAGAATTCGTCTAGAGACATTTCTGATTTCTGACAGCATCCCCTTAATTCTGTACTTCTGTACAGTGATAACTAGAATCTGGCCACAGCCGGGGCGACGGAGACATCAGGACATCTGACCTAGGACGATTTTATACTACCGTACCTACGTTATTACGGTACAGCTGTTGTATTATCTGACTGACGTTTATACAGAAGTTTAAATTTTTTTTTTTTCACTTTCTTTGCAGGAGGTGAAGTGTGCGTACGTTGTGTTAATAGTTGCCATATTCTGGATAACAGAATGTTTGCCACTTCCGGTTACGTCACTTTTGCCCATATTCATGTTTCCCATGCTGGGTTTGGCTACGACGGAGAGGGTGTGCACCAACTACATGAAGGTAAATAAGAGATACCAGATCCACCCCTGGAGATCCCATTCACTAAAGCGTACCGGTGCACCGGTACGCTTTAGTGAGTGGGATCTCCTCTGTGGTATAGAGAGATTGCGCGGAAAAAGTCGCCTGATTGCTTCTTGTAGCATGTAGATTGTTGAGTGCAATATTTCTAACTTTTAGCGATATTATGTAGGTTTTAATAAACTACGAGCGGCGAGGAGAACTTATTTATATTAGGCAGGTTGAGAAATTTCAACTTGTAGACTTCAGACGCGACGTGTGATGTCACAGTGACGTGTGACGTCATCAGCATTTTTCTATTGGTCATCTCCTACACGACGCAAGTTACTCAGACACAACCTCTGACTTGAAAATTTCACGTGTTCGCGAAAAGGCTTTCAGGTCGGATTTTCGAAAACGAAAGTGAAGCCTGCATTCCTCTTCCGAAAACGCATCCAACGAAAACACAAAAGTTCGGATTTTTT
>JAQFYH010000862.1:0-10953 GCA_034694405.1 Scolopendrellopsis subnuda
TCTGTTATGAAAAAACGCATAAATATCGCTGAAACTGGTTTTAAAACATTAAATAAGGTATTTATTATCAATTTTAAAATCATTTTACCATGCAGTCTTACTTTAATATGAATTTTTTTTATTTTACACCTCTATCCAAAGTCGGCACCCTATAGATCCAATGAATCTGTTGGGTATTTCCATAAAAGGGGCTCTACAGGAAAAGTTGTGATCATATACCTGGTGGTGTCGGGCCGATCTTGGGATAACGAGACGAGCGAGATAACCACAGTTTGGGATTCGAACTCACATAACACTTTTCGTTAATTGGGAAGTGTCAAACAACGGATTTCGGAACAACCAATCAAGACCGTGTTCTATTCTATGAACCGTTTCACGATTGTTCACTGCGCAATAACGTGAGTTAGCAGTGCAACTGCAGCTACCTAAGGTGACCAAAGAAATATTGTAGCGTGTAACATTTTACGAGAAAAATAATATTTTAGCAGAGTACATGCTACAGACAGTCAATCGACATGTTTTCGTGTAATGCAAATTGGAATTTTAAGTTTCCTGCACAAGCACATTCGCATGTCTTTCGAGTGTTCACATGGTTCGTAATGTGGAATCAAGGGCGCCGCCAAAAAATTTTTCCAATGGCAAAGGTATAGTAAACAGTCATTTTGAAACATGATGGTGAAAATGCGTAATATGCATTATTTTATTCATTTTTTATAAAAAAAAAACCCGCAGGGGAGGGGCAACCGACCCCTCTGGTCTATAAGTGCTTGGCATAACAAGAGAAAGACACCATGTACACACTCGTCCATGGATACGCACTCCAAACTCTAAAATACATTCGGCGTTTCCGACTAACTTATACGCCATGCGTGGACAGCCGACCCTTATTTCTAGAAGGGGAACATAATTTATCATTATTTTCATGCTGCGTCTTTTGCAGATTATCTTCGCTGTTTGTGGCAAAGGAGACAATAAAATACAGTCGTTTCTGAACTCTTACATTATTAATAGCGCGCAACATTTTTTTTCCCATGCGAGTCCCCAATTTCATTATATTTTTAAATAAAGGTTGGAAATAGAACGAAGTCTTCCTTCAGCTGCATGGCATCCTTTTATTGTTTTTGCCCCAAATACTGGGAAAACATATAGGGATTAATAGATCGATTTGCAGCTTATGAAACTGCCTGTCAGTGGCGGTGGGACGAACCCAAGATTAAAGAAAAAGAAGAAAGATAGAAACATTCACACCTTGAAGATGAACTTTTATGTGATGTCATACGTTCCTAATACGCCTATAGCGCCTACCCCTATTGACTTTCTGTTTCAGCGAATTGGGGAGAATTGTATACAGATCCCCAACCAATCTCTTAGAACCGCCACTGCTGATTCTTTGGTTTCTTTGCGCATCAGCTATATTACTGATCAATAATCCTCATGAGAAATTAAAAGAACCTACTGTATATCCAAGACTATCATTCTAGTTTCTGCACATAGTAAATTTTCAGCGCTTCTACACAATCATACAACTTTTCGACGTTTTCAGCTTGTACGTTCGTTGGATGAAAATTCTCCATAATTACAAGCAACGTCTCACGATCGCAATCAAGACATTATGAAGAGCTACTTTCTGAATAGTGGGAATTTTAAAAATATATTTGCTTTTAGTTTTGCTTAAAAAAAGCCGCCCCCGTGGCCTCAGTTAGCAAGACTGGCTTGTAAGCGTGCGGCTACAGAGGATCTAGGGTTCGAATCCCGGGTAAGGCATGGATGTTATATTGTTTAAAAAATTATAAAATATTTAATATTTTAGCGAGAAAAAAAACTGCAATCTATAAAACTGTAAACTATTGAGTGCGATTAAAACACTATTGTTCTTTCTTCTCTAATTATTTACTCAGTACTTGGAATAAGTTATAAAATCATTTTGCATAAGTACGTATGTATTCCTACTTGGTACTAACGACTATTACTACTACCCACTACTAATGAGTTAGCGTTATTTTTATTAGGGAAATCCAAATGGTGCGTTACAATATTATTTGGTCCTGTTGCTAAAACCCAAATGATGAAACAAAACAAAAAAACTTCAACGAATTCGCCTAAAGCGAGCACGCTCTTCCCTAATGCAATTTGCCTCGTATTCTACCGTATTTATCTGCTAACAGATTAAACAAAAAAGTGGCTGAGATTAGCGAATTAGGAACATCTGATTTCAGCTCGCTAATTGGCTTAAACATATCTCGGTCTCAGTGAAGCGGCATCAGGGATGTAGAAAAAATTCAACTGAAATTTTACACGTTTACGAAAAGTAAACCAGCATTTTCGAAGGGTATAAAGTCTAGATGGTGTCTCAATGCGACCCGATTGTTGATGGGTACAAATACGTCTTCAGTACTTTCGTATTCGAATAAATTATCTCCCATATTAGTCTATGATAAATAAGGTGAACAGCGTTTTACATGCGTGTGTATAATTTTGATTTTTATTTTACTCCCATTATCACCTAAAAACCAATGAATCTGTTTTTTTTATTGACAAAACAAAAAAGGAGGTACAAAGTATAGTTACGTAATTACAAAAAAAGATAATAAACTGAGATATTAAACAAAAGTACATTAAATATTACAGGTTCCCTAGTGTTAAAAACACTGTAGGAAGTAGGAACCAATCATGGAAAAACAGAAAATACAAAATTAAACAGGTTTAGGTTGGCAAAAACAAATATTCTTGATAATAAACTTAAAAGAAACAAAGTTCAAATCATTGACGCTTAAAGATAATGGCCAGCTAAAATTATACAACAAAAAAAAAAAAAGGTTTAAAATAATTTGACAATATCTTGAGGTTTTATTATGCTGCCGTCCACGATGACTAAATTTCTGAAACGAGTATTTACAGAGTTCCGGATCGTAATGTATCCTTCACTTAGAGGGCAACAAGACAGGATTTTGTTAATAATTGGGATTATGTCCCAATTATACAATTTATAAGATTTATTTTTATTAAAGATGGGGCGAATGAAGGAATTGAAATCGGAATTACGTTGTCTGGTGACTCTAAAATTATTGGTTCGTAACACAAGGTGACTTGGACGGGGAGGGAATTCCCATAAAAGGGGCTTCGTGCTCCATTGGACCAGTCACACATCACATAACTGTCTTAAGCGGTGTCCGACCGGGTTTGAACACGCGATTACGAGGCGAGCTGCACGGTAACCGCTATACACCACCGGATATACCACAAAATTCACATTATACGGAGATGCTACGTCACTACGTCCGTTTCGAATATATTTTACATTACCTATGGAATATACCGTATTTTATTATAGCAAAAAAAATATCGTTTATCCAGCAACCGAAGTTCCTTTGCAGTTTGATGGATCTGCCAGAAACGAAATCTTACGTATCGTATATGGAACAGAACCATCAATCATTCTGGCATTTTTCTGACTATACACATTGTCAATTTTTATGTCTTTATCCCATTGATTTTTTTTGGAATCTTCTACAAGTCAAAAGTCCCGAGTTCATATTTTCGTGATATTAACTTTTACATCGAGTTCTGAATACTGTAGAATGATATAGAGCATCGTGACGGAGAGATAAGTGCACTCGCCGATTATTTCGGGTGCCATCGGAATTGGATTCGTAGACTCATATGACAATTCGTTATATCTCTATGCTGATCCTACCGACTGTATTTTGACTAACTTTAGTTTATATAATTTCGTAATTAAGAATAATAAACGCGTTGAATTAGCTGTCCACGTTGATTAATTCACGGGAAATTAGCTTGTACCTAATGTCAAACAAAATAATTTCCCCCTCTCTGATAAACAAAATTTTATAATTTTTGCGATCATATTGGGCAAATAAAACATTTACAATTCGACGTATCGAAAATGAATGAATCACGATAATTTAAAACCCTTTACCTGTGTTGGGGGAGGGATTTAAGGGATGATCGAACACCACTCCGCCCTAGATTTTCGGATACAGTCTGAATGTTCCCATAAAACAAGCATGACACTTCAACAGTTAAATCGATATCCAGTTATTTACTGATGTTTTTATCGATTATTCGGAAAGAAAATATTGTAATGATATACGAGACAAGTCCCCATAAAGACTTGCTTAAAGTAAGGACTTTTTTTTTCAAATTATAGTAAAATAACAGCGACTATAATATATCGGAAATATATTCTTTTATTAGTCAGAAAGGTATTGAATATAGAGAACATTATTTATGAGAGAATAAAAGTACAAAATCTTTTCCATTATTCCTTGACCAAAATTTTATTAAAGCCAAGAAGATTGAATATGATGAACTGCGGGCGCATCGGAAGAAAAAAATATATCTCGTATTTAATGTATAATATTGGTTATACTCGTATTTACGATCGATAAAAATATATTGACAAGACCTTTCTAAAGCTCTTGTGATTGTAGTTAAACAAAAACTTCAGTCAATGTATGAAATGAAAGTTTATAGAACGTAGTTTGGAAAGAGATTCGATGTCACTGTTCTGATAAAAAAAATACCCTTTTTGTAAACACAACATCGCTGTTTTCTTAAGCTTACATTGTACGGTAGGATTAAGTTTTCTTCAGTTTTTTTTTCAAAGTTTGTAAGAATGTTTTGTGAGTATATTTCGTTGTTTTGACTTTCCCATTTCCCTTTTCAAGAAGAAAGGATTATTATTTTAAAGGCTCATAATTTATTCAAATGAGGTAAATCTTTTCCCATTTAAAAAGATGCATGTCTATAGGCTATATTAAGCACCATGTTTATTGTTTTTTTTTTTAAGGTTGCTGATTATTTTTTAGAAAGGACTTACGGTACTTATTTGCGAAGTACGGAGTAATACATTTTTAATTACTCTTCTGTAAGTAGGCCTCAAAAGTGTTATCAGACAGTTTACAAGTCTTAAAATAACCAGGTATGGTTATACTTAGTAGTTCTATGCGCAGTTGTGAATGCTTTTGATATACGTACGGAAAATATTAATATGATGTATTTGACCTTGTTAAATTTCGAACAGTTATGAGCTGAAATTCATTTGAAACTTTTAACTTTATAATTTCCTGCTCACGTAGAGATTTTATTTTTCTTTTCGCTCTTTTTCACGTACACGCTAATTCACTTTTCACGCATGGGTTAATAAAAAAAAATCAGACCTTATACTTCTGTAGTAAAACAATACAGTAAAATTAAAATGTTAGTAGGTCCTATATCTTCAAAGTTTATAATTTTCTGCACGTACTGTACTGAAAGCGTGAAAAGCAAACTGTAAAATAGAAATCTTCACAAAACAGTTAGTCACGAAATAATTATTACAAAGGCAGTTTAATTAGCTTAGAGCAATCGCACCCGATTTCAATATATGATCACGAAGTAAGAATTAGCAGGGATGTATCATAATTACATATATCTTTCGTGTAACTTATATACGGTATTAAACCATTTCATCTCTGAATGATCGCCGCAATCTCTGATATTTTTTCCGAAAGTTTTCAATACATAAAAGTAATAATGTTATACAAGTTTTATTGGTATCACAAATCCTTGCTGCTGGTATCAACCTAGTAGTACAGTATGTACAGTGTAGTTATGTGCATTATAACATTCTCGTTACATGTGGAGGAAGCTCTTTATTCTCTTACCTGTTTTAATATAATCTCATTCTGATGTGCAAACCCGACGTATTATCAAGGGTCCATCAAATGTTTATCAAGTCTCCATCTTGAATCTTGATGGACCATCATCCTCTCCGAGGCATGAGGTTATTACAACTTTAAACAATGGTGTCACCTAAAAACAGACCAAGGGTTTCTGCGCTTAAATGAGAAATTCATGGTCCTTTGGCATATCATCCCAGTAAACGACATTATGCTGCAGTTAACCTACGAAAAACCTACGAAAAATTGTAGAGAGAAAAGCTGATATGCCAAGTTTTTCGCTCCTGAAAGGACTCGAACCAGGAACCATCACTTTTGTGGGGCGATCGTATCAGAACATACGTACCTGAAGATACGTAGGAACCATAAAATCAAAGGGGCACAACGATTCATTGAATCGTTGTATCAGTGTCTGACCATTACATTCACACACGTCCTTTCTGACGACATAATACTGTACGGTTCTCGTACATGCTGATGAAGTAAATTATAAACAACGAAAAACAAGCAAGTCTTGCTTTTAAATATACAGTATACACCCCAGAGAATAACTATCTCTAAACTTTGATTATATATTCTTTTGTTTATGTGGTGGTGGGTTTACTTTCTAATTCAGTCGAATCTTAGAATTATAAAAAAAGAATGTTGCTGAAGTAAGATTTCCTATCGAATAAGCAATTAAAAATGAACTTTTACTCTATTGTTACCCTACGATCTATTATGAAGTAACAAACGAGAAGGGTTGCAAACATTTAGCTTTGAATTCCTTGTGATTGTAAAGAGATTATTTTTTGGGGGAGGGGGGAGCATAGAGTACTGTAGTACCGTAGCCTATAGTGGAGTATATTGGGTATTGCATGGCATGGGGTTTTGAGCAAAATATTAACAAAGATAATCGCTGCATATTATGAACGATTCCACCAACATAATAATGTATTGGAACGTCGTTCTCCTCAACAGTCACGTCAGTTTTCAACAGTCACGTGTTGTATTCGAATAACAAAATTGAAATAATACGTATAGAACTCGCAGGACGAGCTGCTTGTAGCTTCAACTCTTTCGACTGTCACGATAGTTTGCAGCATACCGAGTATTTATGGGTGGAGCTATCATCCCACGCTCATGGAACTTTACTGGTGTAGACATTAGCGACGAACGATATTTCTGATTATTACAGTACATTGTGGATGGATACCCTAGCGATATTTTAAGGGTACACATGGCGATAGCGAGCATGTTATGAAGCGATGCTATAACAAATGAATATAACAAATGTAAATGACAGGAATTTACTGATAAAAATTTTCATGTAAAGCACGCTGTTATCCTTCGTTTCTAGTATTTATTTTACAGCACCCTGTTTTTTTTTCTTTCAAAAAACCCACTTGGTATAGTAAGCATTTATACTTTATAAATAAGTTCTCTGTTCGTAGCAAAGAAAATTATGATTACGTTGAAAGGTAAAAACACAGCGCACCCACATGAAGAAAAAACATCAGTATGACATTTTGGCTGACCTAAATGTTTTTCAATGTATAAATTAGAAGGATTCTCCCGCGGGATATGAGGAAAAGGCAGCCGCTTCTCGAATAGATATTAAGTTTTTCTCTAGAACGTAGTGAATATTTGATTATGTTATCTTGTTTTTGAAAACTAACATCTCAAGCGAATTCGAAGGAAAAAAATTCTGGTTAGATACGGCGTAAAAGGCTATATATAGTTTAAATTGCATTTGAAGTTTCTGGTAAAACATTTTTTTATCACAATTACGAACAAGAATGGTCAAGGGTGTTTTCTGTAATTGCCTAGAGGTATTTTGACGGAGTTACTTCGCAGAAAGAAAGAAAGAAAGAAAAAAGAAATTATATTTACAGTGACTTATAGCTAATGAATTTTAGTTGTTTTGAGGGGCCAAAAAAGACGGTAGTTTGATTAAGCCAGCTTTCTGCTCTCAGAACTGTAACCGCGGGGGAGTGGGTACGACTCGGACGAGAGTTGATTCCGTCTGTTCTAAGTCGGAATTTTTATACAGAATGTATGAAATATGCCAATTGATTTTTAACATGTTTCCTAACGGATACAGTACGGGAATCGACATAGGACATTTATAAACCCTACTTGAAGGAAATGGCACCGTCGAACACTTTGAACAGAAGGTACAACATTGAACACTTTTTTTAGTAAGATTTTCAGAAATTATACAAATTTAAATTCTCGAAAATGCAACGGTTTAAATAAATACCACTGTCACAGATTTGATTTTTAGTGTTTTTGAGGTTTTAGAGTTGTAGAACCTCCGTAAATATAACACAAAAAAGTGTTCAATGTTGTACCCGCTGTTCAACATGACCCCATTCGACGGAAATATTTCTGATTCGGGTACGAATTTTGAATCGTAAGGTGTAACCTTGCTGACTGCGGTAGCATTGCTGCACTATAACACCTTTACAGAATGCGAACCCACATTCATATTTAGAAATTATAGTCCATATCCATTTTATTCCCTCGCAACCCCGTTCAGAAAAACGGGTTTGAAAAGCAATGTCTTTGAATATAATGTGAACAACTTTAATTGAATCGTTTCAAAACGCGCTAAACAGTCAAAAAAGTTCCCCTGAATTCGCAACGATGCTTCCGCTGTAAACGAGCATGCTGCACAGAGAAGCCTACTTTATTGTTATAAGAGGGTTGTTTTTATTCGTGTGTCGCCTGCAATAATATACTCATATCTTACGGTATTGAAGTTCGTCACGGCGGGTCCACGTAATTTTTGACATCTAATCTGAACGACTACTTTGTTATTGGAACAGAGTAGTTACTACGTACCTTCTCTTATTTTGGAAGTACGCGGTAGTACTGTTTTTGCAGCCTATTTTACTGCTTTTACAAAATATTTTGTGCAGACTACACCACTATCTTGGAATCTCGCACTGTACTGTAATCTGGGCTTGGATGCTGACTGCATTTACAGAGTATTATTAAGTTTTTTTAAATTTAATTTTCAACAACTCTTGTCCTGTGCTGGAGAAGCTAATTTGACATTATATAGTAACTAGACGTGTCGGAAACACTGTAAGTTTGGGGCATTGTGTATTTTAGTAACAACCACACTTTTTTGCAGAGGTAAGGTTTGGGTTCAAATCTTATTCTCGTGCCCTGGTGGATGGCGTCGCTGTATTTCACCAATTATTTTTTTTTTAAAGATTTTTTTGGGGGAATCTTAAGTTTTGCAATAGAATCCGGTGTGCACACTCCAAGATTTCCTTTAGTTTGCTTCACTATCATTCACAGATAACATGTGTCATGCATCACCAAACGCCGATGGGAAGTTATTATGGTTTCTTAGCAAACTCTCCGGATGTGCTGCGCACAAAAATCTGAAAAACCCGTAGATTACATCAGGAGAATTAAATCGTGGAGCTTAGTTATAAAGGTAAATTTTATTACTGCACTAACAGGAGTAAGTTATAAAAAAAAATCGACTACAGCTAAATCACTTTCTTATTATGGTTCTTAAAAGAGCTATAACCGTAATATATTTTGACCAGTTTTTATTGCTGCAGCAGCTGCTGTTTCAGTGTTTCGGAAGATTCGATGTCGTATAATGCATTGTCAACGATCTCCGGCCCCATCTTTACTTCCGCGGCGGTTCCTTATAAATAATAATACAGGTAGGTTGCATAATATAATTTCGACACGACTTAATGCCTGTATAATGAGAAAAACGAAGAATTACAAACTAGGCAACGGAAGAGATTATCGCAGTGCCCAATCTTCTACGGCATTAGCGGAGCTGAGTTATTTTTTTAAACGAGAGCCTTGTATAATCCTGAGAGTTCTCCAATATAAATAAAAGTTTTCATGTGTTCAGGTTTATTTAATAATTGAAAAATAATTGAATTTAATATTGTAAAAAAAGGGCCAATTTTCCATAATCTCTAAAAAAAATAGCATTTTCTGGAGAGAACATTCTTTGCTGATTGCTTGAAATTCGAATGTGCTGCGTGCAATATTGGTCATCTATCTCTCTCATCCCCACCTTTTTCTGCAAGAAACTTGAAGTTAGCAATTCTTATACTCCGTCATAGTAAAAAGTAGGAAATTCTCATTGTGATAAAAATGCTTGGGTAATAAAATTTCTCTTTTTAGCTAAAAATTTACGTATTTTGCAAAACGTCGATACACACTGACGTTTTTAATACCAAGATTTTTCCCTCTTGTTATTTATCACCCTCATTAGAAAGAAGATTTACTTGGTAATTTACCAGAAATGGGAGATTATAACTGTGGGTCTTCAGCGCGTATTGAAAGAAGTCCATCACTCTCCGGTTTATATTATTATTCTGCAAGGTGTATTTTTATGCGAGCGAGCGTTGATGCTCGTACGAAATTGGGTCTAAAAGAAGTGGCGAAAATAAGGAATATAGGACGGGTTAACTACCTCAGCAGAGAGTGGGAAGAAACGAAAAGAAGATTTTATATTATTTTATACTCCTCAAAATAATATTAACTGTAATTTATATAGGCTTCTATTTATCAATATGCATGTTCTATGCACTTATTTCACATTGTTTATGGGTTTCTGCCAAAATATTTTTCTTCCACGTCCTTATCGCCTAAAACTGGCGCCCTATAGCTTTACTGAAATTGTTTGGATGACTGTAGTCACTACTCCCGAAGGGGTAATGCCAGTCAGAGCCACCAAGGTGCAGTCGGCCGGGTTTTACCCGCGAGAACAGAACTGAGAGAAAACACAAACAACTCCACAATATTTTTACACTCTATTCTGCTGTGTAACTTGAATAAAAGTTGATTTTTCAGAAAATGCTTTTTTCTTGATGTTTTATTACTATTGGTCCGATTTAAACGAAACTTGGTATAGAACTATAGAATGACAAAAATGTCAAATACACAGGTATATAAAACAAAAAAAAAAACAAAAAATTGGTAAATTTTTATTACCCTAAATTGCACCCTCAATATCTTGTACAATTTAAAAGGTTAAGTCCATGGACTGAACTGGCTTTTACGTTGACTTTAAAAAAGAATGTCTAAAATGTTATAAATAAAGTAATAAACAGTTTTTTTTTTCATAATTGCATATCTATAATAAAATACGATTTTAATATTATTCATTACTTTCAGTATTTCTATAAATATAATAAATTAAAATTCCATGTTATTGCTATGGGCACGTGTGCAGTATCTTACTTTCCTATGCATTTTCGATAAACTGGGATGGATTTTTATTGTTTGAGAGGGATTAAGCGAG
>JAQFYH010000863.1:0-10949 GCA_034694405.1 Scolopendrellopsis subnuda
TTGCAGCATTTCCTCGTTAAAAAAAAGACGTTTTCCTGGGGTGAGCCAACTTCAATGTCATCAGGGTTGTACAATTTCCAGAAAATGTTTTCTTATGACCCCATAAGAATGCAAAATAATTGAAGCTGATTGCTCTATTATTTCTGAATTAATTTGTTTTGGGACCTTAAAGTAATTCTCTGTCCATTTCTATTCGGTAAAAATAACTATACGAAAAATTTTCTGGAAAAATACCCTCGGAAAATTTCCGATCCTACATTTTTCAATAGCTTTCTAGCTTTTCGTGTAATAAATCCCGATTTTTCCCTTCGTTTTGTTCGGACAAATTGGAAACAAAGCAACGAGCGGTCAATAGACGTCCGGAATAATTAAGATAATGTATAATAATAGTTGATAACGAGAGATGAAATCCAGCATCTTGTCGTTTGGAATTGGGGAGGAGGAATCTAATGCAGCAGTATATTGGATACACGCGAGGAATAAGAAAACGATGTAATACGATCGGCCCTCGGGAGGTAATTGCGGTATTAATGGCCCATCTTAGAATGACAGGCAGCGAGTCTTAATAAACACAATCAAACGGGGGGGGGGGGATGTATCGACTCGTGATGCTGTTTAAGCAGAAAAAAAAGAGATACCTTTTTTGCCGTCAAAGAACCCTTCAGGCTTGTTATGGTCTACTTACGTTAATCAAAACTACGTTAAAATAATGACGATAGTTGATATAAACTAGGAATAATCGTCATTTTTTATCTTACGGGGTCATAAACATACAAATAACCGCACCCGAACACTAAATCTTAACATTTGAATTCTCGTTAATACATGACTTCATCTTTTATTTCTTGTAGATCGCGTAAAGCTCTTCTGAGGACTAAAGTAGACGTATTTAAAATCAATAATACTTTTATTTCTAAAAACACATAAGGACAGAGTACAAAGTGTGCGTCGTATAAATTGCGTAGGAGAATATACGTTGTACTTAGCAACACTGCAGTTTACTAAAGTTACTGGTGTCAGTATACTGGTGTCAGTATACTGGTGTCAGTATGGTGTCAGTACTGGTGTCAGTATTATGTAAGCTGTGACTTTCGTACTTACGCGTTACAGTCTCGTCGGTTTTCACACCGTCCGTCACGTTTCGTTTTACCGCTCTGATTGGTCGAACCCTGACGTTCCCAGAATGTGATTGGTCAAACGTAACGCGACGGACACTGTGAAAACCCATTTTATATGCCAATATGCGATTCAAGATTTACGTAATCACAAGATTTCTACGATTTCGAAAACATTCATCCATTATAAACAGTCCACTTTTAATCCATTTTTTTTAAGGAGCCACTCGAAATGCGTAAATAAAATTGGGATTATTTTATACGACGTAATTGTTTATGTGCGGAAATTTTATTTCCGTCAATAAAATCTAATTTTATTTCCCGTCGGAGGGGGGAAAGTATCGCAATTACGCGCGAATTCGCGCGGCACCTTGCCAGCAACTCCCCCTAAAAATCAACCAAGAAAAGGGAAGTTTTAAGAATCCGGTTACTAATTCTATATAAAGCGTAACATTTCAATCTGCCCCCCAATTTAGTTGCGTTAAGACATTCGGCGGTTTGCAGCAGCGGTTCGGCTGAGAAGTACTATATGTTGCTTTTGAGGTTAGCCTCCCCCCCCCCCATAAAACGATCCGATCACTAGTATTTATTAGCTGACTTTCCAAGACATTTTACGCACAATTACCCCCTTTGAGACTCATACTCGGCGTTTTTCATGGCTTTGATACGCTCGTAACCTCCTTTAATTATGGATGGGGAATGTCCCTTAATTGCATGATAAATCATGGATCCTTGGCGGGTGCAAGAGGGGGGGGGGACCCCGCGATATTAGAGCCATGTCTTAAAAGATAGATGGAAAACCCAGTGTGTATAAAGGTGATCAGGCAGGCCCTGAAATATTCCCAAGTTTAACAAGTGTGACAAATTGTTTTCTACTTCTAATAACGCGGGAGTGACTGGTGGTTTGTTACTCACAACCAACGTCTTCTTAATCCTTACTCTCTCTTTTATTTTAATGGCGAAATTGAAGGTTAATATAAAATAATGGTTATGTGTAATCCTGTTTTTTTTAAGTCCTTGGTAACTTACATTTTATGACATTTTTTTTTTCATTCGGATAATTTTTTTTTATTTTAAAAATTATTACATCATTAATAACTTCATAAGTCTCTGCGATAGTCAACTTAACTTATCGATATAATAATTTTTTTTATTATTTTGTCATGAGTTAATTACTGAACTCAAAGCGTACCAACTTACCAAGTGAAAAGTTAAAATCAGCCTCCCAAATCAATAATCCATATGGAGTCGAGAGAAAAGTTACTTAGCTTGTAGCAAGTTTTTAACAAAAATAAATAGTAATACGGTACCCGAAGTAAGCTTCAAATTGAGATTACCAAAACTGGCAACCAATTTATGCAATTTTTGCATTTTAATAGTCTTCGACTGTCCGTTTTTTGTCACGCTTTTGCTTCTACAGAATGCTGACTGCTTATCTGTTTTGTCATATGGTTTTTACTAATCTTTTGCAAAACTTTATTTCTCGCCGTACTCGTACGTGATATATTGGTCTGTTGATATTGATGCGGCCACAAACATCCTAGACTCAATGAATTTTTCAATATTTTAATCACGCTTTAACTTTTACCGATATTAAAGAGTAGCCTAAGGGTGCATTTATGCTATAGCGTGGCTGGGCAGCTTGCGATTTTTTCCCGCTTGTCCTTGTGTGCATTGGTGTGTGATTGGTCGGGAGGAAAGTCACAAGGACCAATCAGCAATTAAGGTCGACCAAGCGGGCAGAAAAAGCTCAAGCTAAAGCCCGGCCACGCTATAGCAAAAATGCACCCTAAGGATTCTGTTTCTTTAGTGTACTGAATATTCGGTAAAAAAAATAATTACCGTAAGTAAAAAATTATTTTGTCAGAAGCAAGATACTCTGGAATCTGGATATTTTGTTGTGGTATCAATATTCCATTGACGAATATGCTGTGAGTACTGGTGTTACGTTTTGTTGTCTGCATCGTTTTGTAATGGAGCATGCATGTAACATGCATGTAACATAATAGAAGTCATATTTCCCAGGTTAAATCTTTTTACTTGTGCAGAATGGTACGATATTTTTTTCAAACCAGCAAAATGCTTTTAGAAGTCGGAATCATTCTTAATCCTGTTTGTTATGTTTCAAGCTGTCTGTGTAATTCTAGGATGGGCATGCAGCTCCCGGGCGCCTGGCAGGGTGCCTTAACCCCTCAACCCATTGGGGCCCAGCAACAGCTTGGACAAAGCCTACAGCAACCGCCTATGATTGGAGCCTATCCCATGCAGCAATATCAAGCACAGTGAACGTGTGGTAAATAAATGCTTTGAGTGCGCGCGATAAAATTATTTGTGAATGTGTGATATTTCCATTAAAAATTACACAAGTTAGTTTGGTATGTAAGTATATAGTTTAATATGTATATTACATGCTATATACTTACGTGTATACTATCAGTTCCAAGCCAGTCCCCCCTCTTCGACGAAAAAAAAAAGACTATCTGCTTTTAAATGAAATTATATAGAAAAAAAAACTTTTTAGAAAATAAAAATCCTCGCAGTGGGATTTTTCACCAAAAAAAAAACTGTTTTGTGATGAAAGAAGAGTTTTAGAGAAAATTCCGTCGTCGTAACATGTGAAGCCATTTCAAAAAAAAAAAAAAAATAGGCGAAAAAAAGAGGAGCGAATGTGTGTTATTATCGTATTGTTAGAAAAAAAAAATGTTCATTTTAAACCAGAATGAATGAATGAATGAATGAATGGGGAAATTTTGTGGTCAAAAAAATTAACAAGCACAACGCGACAGAAAATTTAGGGAAAAAAAATTAATATGATACCGCTCTATCTATATTTATATATCTATATAGATAGATAAATAGATATTTTAAACAGATAGGATATAGTTATAGATACGTCGAACACCCTATTACTCCCCCAAGTAAGTTACGTTATTAATATAATGGTGAAATTTTTTATGAATAAAAACCAAGAATAGATTTTAAAACAATTTGGAAATTTTCGTTAGGAATTTCCAAAAAAAAAAAAGCGACATCGTAATTTAATATGATTTTTTTTTAAAAATAGGTGGCATAAAATAAAAACCCATTATAGTTATAGAAATCATAATTTTTTTATGGAATTTTTTTTTGAAAACAATATAAAGGCTGAAATTAGGGAAAAAACAAAACAAAAAAGAAGTAATAATCCCTCGACAAAACTTCCCTCCCGATTTTATTAAGGCAATTATAACGTATAGAATAGGAAAAAAAAAACTGTAAGCTAGAGTAGGCATGACCATTTTTTGAATGAGATGCATCATTTATAAAATACCCTCTCTACATGAGAAAAGGCAGAGAATGACCTGATAAAAGAAAGATCATAAAAATTGGCCCGAAACATGATTTTGATAGTGAAAAGTTTATTGTTACGTTTAAAAAAAACATTCGTATAAGAGAATGCGTCATGGCGTTACCATATTTTTTTATATACGCCCTCGTACGTCCATAGGATTCTTCGTTAACTTTTTTTAAGAAATTTCAAGAAACGTTTTTTAGATATTTTTATACAGTGCCACGAAATACTGGGTATGTCGGAGAGCATGGAAATTGACGGGAGAAAAGCTTTTTCGTAGCATTGTTAACTACTGTAACATGCGATAAATAAGGCTGCAACGCAATTAAGTCGTAGATACGAGTCCCGGTGATGAAACTGTCGATTGCAAGATTGTAATAAAGTAATTTTATGAAGTCAGATTCTGTGACGTTCGCTAATCGCTACGCAGCCTTTTTTAGCCAGAAGTTTTAAGAAGTACCAAGTACACCATCTTTTTGTTTTCTAAAATCGCCATATTTTTTAAACGAACAAAAACATTTATTCCGGCGAATTCTGAACGGGTGTTACAAGATAGTAAGAGAATACGAAATTCCCATTTCAAAAGCGCAGTTTAAAATACATCAGAGAAGAGCAGTAACACCAAATTATCTGTATTTTGGACGAAGAGTTAACTTGGAGTCCTGTGGACGCTTATAATAACCGTGAAACCTACTCTAAATTTTTGGTGACACCTCCGTTGTTCGCGAGTTCGCAATCGTCACTCGCGAATGATAGACCGCTTAAAAATATTAATATATTATATCTCTGCACTGGGGAAACACCCGGGAGCTACAATATCGAGTTGTTTTTTATTAAAAATTTTAAAATAAATATTATTGCTGCAGTTTTTATTATCGCGAATAAAAAAAAATTACATATCAGGATACTTTTGGCGCTGTTTCGCTTAAGTTTCCACACCGTTTTTTTTTTTTTAATATTTCATTTTAATTTATTAAGCTTATAAAGCTTAAATCCAATTATTATTAAGCACATTGCGGAAAAATCGTCCCAACCTTTTAAACTAATGCATCATGTGCTTAAAAACGGGGAAATTTCTGTAAATATCCGACTAATATTTATGTAAAGGAATTAACAATGTTAAAACCTGATGTTTTTGATTATAATTTATGTTGAGAGACTGGTTATTACAACAAGCTCATCGGTGCATAATATGTATATGCTGCTGGTTTCATGTTCTGGTGTTACCAAAAAAAAAACTGAATGTGGATGTACATAACATTGTTTTAAATTTCGTTTTCATTTCTGTAGAAAAAAATTACCTTTTTTTTTTGTTCGAGCTAGTCGAACTCCAAAAACATGTTATTATGTATATTTGAAGTATAATATGGGCGAGTCTGCTGCATAAAGAAAATAAATAAACAAGAGAGAAAGATTTGCTTAAAAACAAAACAAAATAATACATTCGGGTTATAATATATTTTCGTAAGATGTTTTTGGTTCTTTTTCTCGAGCGCTCTCTAAAATACTCATCGACCATTTTCTGTTAAAAGACGAACGTACGATAACTGTTTTTTTAAAGCTGCTCACACCAGACGGGAATTTGTAGGTCCACTAAACCTATAAATTCGATATTCACTGTTGTATATCGATGCAGGTAACCGTAATATTCCGTAGACATCCTCGTTGGAGTAAATCGATATTGTATTTAGATATATTCTGGTTGATCGATGTGAGTAGCTAGTAGATAAATAATACAGGGTGACCCCCAACAAAACGCTACATCTTTTCGCTTCAGCTGTAACGTTAGAGACATAGTTTTTTTTTTTATTGTGAGCCCAGTAAATCATATCTACGAGACAAACACTCGAAGTCAGACACAAAAGTTTGTGTTGATTGCCGCCAGAGACGCTGCAGACCAATAAAAAAAAAACTCTAACGGATAATTGTTAATTTTACGTGTTGTCTTTAAACAGAAAATAAAAGACATTAAATTCACCACATTTCGAATATACCATAAAACCCCAAAAAATTAAAAATAAGCGCTAAAATCTCCTGTATTTTCATCATCGTTAATCGTTCATGAGTTAAAAAAAAAAGCTAAAAATAATATGTAAAACGCGTAGAATGGGAGGTGTAAAAAAAAAGAAATTTGTAATCACAGAGACCATGTTATGTATAGTATGTTAGTATTAACTGTAGATATATTTATAAATATATATATAATAATATATATTATATATAATGTATATGTAGTTTTATAGGTGGGGCGACAAAAAAAAATCACAGCTAATCAATCATAAAAATCATCATTATAGATCCAATGGTGTCTAACATTATAAATGCACCTATATAGTTAATATTATTTTGGAAGCCGATTTTTTGTTTCGTGAAAAAAAAAAGCCCTTTTTATAGAAACAAATAGCAGCGGCTATTACTGCGGAATATTTCGCACCTCCAGCAGAAGAAAAGTTTCGTATCTGAATTTTTTTCGAAAATCGCGCCAGTGCAGTGCAGTGGTAGTTTTAAAACTTTAAAAACAAAATTTAGGGTGCTTTAGATTATGTAATAATTATGGTAAACACATTAGCCGAAGTGTCATATTTTTTTGTTTTTAAAGTTTTAAATCCACCAAAAAGCTAGCAAGTGCACTGGCGCGAATTTCGAAAAAATTCAGATACAATACTTTTCTTCTGGAGGTGCGATATTATAAGCAGATCCCTCGATATGTTAATCCAGCGAAAAGTAATTTCGCGATTATCAATTAAGGTTGTTTAATTGGTTGGCCTCAATATTGTGCAACTAATTTTCATCCTAAAAATATAACATAGGGATAATTTTGTTCAGCAACATATTCTCTTATGACCTAGTAAGTTTTATTTATGTTTCGGAATTATTTTAAAATAGAAATTTTGTTACGGCTCAGCTAATATTTGCCACGTCTATTAACTGAGCTATGCAAGTCAGAACTAACCCAATTCTACTCCAAGAATCAGGTATTTAAATTTCAATTATAGAGGGAGAATTAGAGGAATATATAGGGCTCTGGTGTGCATCAGCACATCAGAGCCCTATAAAATTTTTTTTTGTTCTTCCCGCCGTTTCGCTCGAAGGCATGACGGCGTTTAATTAACTTCAATTTTGGGGCGTTTACTAGTTTTAACGACCATTTCGGGTCCCCTATCACTACGGGCTCTGGGAACTGAGCCCTATTAAACAAATACAAACATCCATGCATTATCCGGGATTCGAACCCTGGGCCCCTGTGGTCTCGTGATTGGTAACCTGGCGTCTAACAGGTTGAGCCACCGGGCCGGCTGCCAGAGCCCTATATATTCCTCTAATTCTCCCTCTATAATTGAAGTTTAAATACCTGGTGCTTGGAGTAGAATTGGGTTGAAAAATGAAAGGTAGAAAATGTACGGATTTACCAACGAATACTGCCACGAATAACTGATGCCGATTTCACTTTTCCAATATCGTCCAGTATCGTTCAGTACGTATTCTCTTCTATCTTGCTCCCTGTTCAAATGCACGCTATCCCCTTAAATAAAAAGAAAGTATTTAAAGGTTTCGCTCTGATCACACAAGTTGATTTTCATACTGGCGCAATATGCATACAGTAGGTTTACCTTCGCACCATACGTTGTAGAGGACGTAAAATATTCTAGGAACCCGATCGTGAATTCTTAATTTAGTTTCTCTTCCACTGTTTTCTCTTATTATAACATCTTGAATGCTCCATTTTCCTATCAAGCACACTGAAAAAAGAAAAAAAAAATGGCGACGAACGTGTCGAAAATATCATGGCGCTCGTATTAATGGCTCTCAAGTTTACCTGGTCGCATATATATGTTGGCAATCATCATTCTTGCAGCTGGTTCTTTCCTTTGTACGTCAGGACTGTGAGCCCAATTCACCGACTTATCTTCGTTCTCGTATTCGAGAATGAACATTTTGAGCATATTTTTTGATTGCCGTTCTGGAAAAAAACAAAACAAGTAAATTATGCGTTTATACCATGTATAAACGCACAGCGGCCCCTAAAATTATAATTATTAATATATTCGTGAATTACCTAAGTCAAAAATTAATTTTTCAACCACTTCCGGTTTGGTTAATCGACTTCCGGTTTTAAAATAAATGTAAAAATATAAATTAGAGTGAATTCATGGATCCAAAAAGTAGTTTTTCAACTAACTACGGTTTGGTTGATCGACTTCCGGTTTTGTTGGGAGCACTTCCTGTTTATATGAAACGTTAAAAAAAAATCATTGAAAACCGCAGGTCTCTACGTATAATCCTTCGCAACCTATCCAAATTCATAGGAAAAATGTTTCCACTTCCGGTTTCCGGGTCAAGACTTGATCCTAGAGGTCTGAAAATTTTAACGTGTTTTCCTACTTTTTGATTCTAAACACGATGCAAAAAACTCAATGTCTCTATCTATCAGGGTTCAAAAGTTATGGGACCCAACAGACGGACGGACGGACAGACAAGACAAACGCAATATAGCGCCCACCCTACGGGGCCGCTACAAAAAAAAATCACTGATTTTGTTTCCAACCCTGCGTGGAGTTATAAGAGCAGATTTCAAGCTTGTGTTTTTTGCGCCCTTTTTGCTCCATATAGACAACTTTTTAAAACGACGGCCTCAGATTTCTCGGCAAATTCTTGGTCAATTTTCATAAGCTTTTCATTTGATACATTGTTTTATGAAGAATGAAGATTACCCGGATTATCTACTTTTTTCAAAATAAATTAATAATTAATTTTATATTTTAGTTGAAAAACGAAGACATTTTAGTGCTTTGCTAAAATTCGAAATACATAAAACTTACAGCGTTTAAAATGCCAAAATAAAATAAGATGATCCGGCAATCTACGAACTTACAATAAAGAAATGTATCAAATAAAACAAGATTATGAAAATTGACCAAGAATTTGCCGAGATAAAGTTTTGAAAAGTTTATAATGAGAGGAATCTATGGAGCAAAAAGCGCGCCGAAACAAAATGAAACGCCCTCTGAAGGAAACACTATCTGATTTCGCCCATGATAAATATCAGATTATTGGCAACGATGCATCCACACGCGCGTAATTCGGTTTCCTTTTCGTACGACAATCCATCACAGATTCAGAACTCGTGCAAAAATGGGTCGGAATATATAAACCTAAAAAAACCACTTTGGATATTTTTTATTAGCTATTTTTATTACAGGAACACTGGAATTTTATTTTCATTTAATCGCACTTATGGCTGGACAGTTGTTATAAATGAGTACCTACAGGGGTAGCCATTATAATGCAAGTTTATTATTTATTTTTGTCAACGGTCCCAAAATAATCGCTCTTCCTTCCCCCATATACTCTGTATTAGACATCATCCTACCTTTTTGCGTGCGACAATAAAATAGCGATTTTATTAACTACTTTTCATAATGATAGACCCATCAACATGTGAATTTTTATAGCCCCTATATGGTGACTAACTATTCAATCTCTAAAAATAAGAATAAAAAAATATATTGTCTACACGAATGGGGGGCGTCATTATATCCTGATGAGTAAGTGGCCAGTCTATAAAAGTTTTCCACGAACGCTATTAAAACGGGATATTTTATATCTATGTTACGATGGAAAATTAATTTATAGTTTGCATCGGGAACGGAGAGAAAAAGGTAATAGACCGATACATAAAAAAATTCTGCAACCTATAATTCTACACTGTACGGGGTGCATTACTGTGCATACACGTGTATACCTTTAAGATAACTTGTTATTTTGATTCTGCTTTGTTTATAATACTTTAAGTCCAGAAGATAGAGACTCCCTTCGGACTATTGACTCGAGGGATGGATCTTATGGACTGTGTTACTTCGTAGTTATGTTACTTCCTAGCAGTGTTGTGATAAGTACTCAAAAATGTACTTAAGTACAACTTAAGTACTGTAATAAAAATGTACTTACAGTACAAGTACAAGTACTTTGATGAAAAAGTACTTAAGTACAAGTACAAGAAAAAGTACTTAAGTACAAGTAAAAAAAAAGTATTTAAGTTCAAGTACTAAGTACTGAAAAGTACTTAAGTATGTACTTAAGTACCGAAGTACTTAAGTACATCCCAACACTGGGTATATACGAACGTCAACACTCCTGAGGACCCAACTATTGCCCGCGTAACAATCCCTACAATTGAAACCTACTACTTACTTGTTAGTTTGAAACAGTGTTTCGGCCGGAAATAAACTCCTTTGATCCACAATTCTCGATTCAGTACTTTTGCAACACCGCCCACGTTATATGCTTTACTTTCCTGTAAAAAAATAATTAATATTATTTTAGTTGTTGTTTCAAGGGCATGCGAATTTAAACCTTAAAGACATAATATGGTGACAAATTAGGATTTAACAATCGCTTTAGTATTGTTTCAAAACATTAAATATATGTGTGTTTTTATTTTATTCAATTTCTGTTATTTTTAAATCTTTGTGTTAAAAAAGCGTGACAAATACCCAAACTCC
>JAQFYH010000864.1:0-10948 GCA_034694405.1 Scolopendrellopsis subnuda
TGTTTAATTCCTTATTCTGAAAAAGAAACGCATGATTTGTGATGCGATCTCTATTATTTGGAAGCGGCTTTTTTTTTAAATAATAATAAAAAACAATAATAAATAAATTGGTCACGGGACTGAGAAAATTCGAATGCATTTATGACTATTGCGGACAGTCAGTGTGCATTGTGACTGTGAACACTGAACACCTCCAGCGCATCGTTTTTGCGTATTTGTCGCACAGTATCATTTATTAGAAAAGTAATATTCCGCAGTAGCGGTTTTAGAAAAAAATATTGGGGGAGGGGGGGGGGAATAAGCAGCTGTCATCCGATGCCACTAGAGGGAAGGGGGTCTGGGGGATTTTTTGAAATTTAAGTCTCAATTTGTACATTTTTAAGCGCTCGGACTCGAAAAAAATGTGTGCTACCGTACTCTGTATAGTTTTTGGTCAGAAAATTGTTTAAAATTTAAGTTATGGTGCATTTTCGCGACCTCTTATAACAGCAAATTCAAAAAATGCGATATGATTGTTGGTTTCAGTACCCAAACAATGTATTTCGCACGACACGATTGAAATATTGTTGTTGATGACGGAAGCACTTTCGAACTATAAAACAGAGGCGGGATTTTGTTAACCGAGAGGCGGATAAAATGTTCCTGGAACTTACTTGATTTTTTGTTTTTTGTTTTTGTTTTGATGGTTACGCATATTACTGCCGGAGGAGAAAAAAAATTGAAATTGTAACGAACGTATACGTTCAATTTCGAAAGAAAAACTGGAGAATAGTCCGTGGAAATAGCACAATTTTTGGAGCTAACGTAAGAGGGGAGGAAATATTAACCCCTTTGCCTTGTATCCGCCCTTGTAATTGGCAGAAAGTAATAAAGTATTGATCCATTTTATAACTGACCTTTTCATAAGTAGATTTAAATTTGTTTCAAGAGTTTATTATAACAATAATCCATAAGGGGGACATGGATGGTTACAAACAGTATGACCGGAAAAAAAAAAGATGGTAGCAATTATCGACCCTAAACAGGAAACGCAAATTACGAGTCAATGAACTTTTAATATGATTTATAAAAATATGACAAGTTATAATAATATGTTAAATCTGTTTATTCTATTCAAATTTTCCTTTATATAGTTCCCTATAACCTTTTTAACTCTTTTCTTCCCACCTACGAAGTGATTATCATTACGAGGTAAAGAGAGAGAGCGAGAGATTTGTAAAAATCTCCTATCGTCGCGCAGCGAGTTGTGTTTCAAGCGGACCGTGACAGCGCATGTTTTTCCCATTGTCAATTTTAATTAACACTTCGAGGAGGTTTGTTTGATTTTTGCGCCCCCGCTTTTTAAACCAATACAATCCCGTTTTAATAAATAGGTAAATTACATAAAAGAGTCTACCCGCCATTTTTATATAACAATTCTTATAAAATTCTTATTCTTTTTTTTTTTTAACATACGCATGGTTAGTTTAAAAAAAAAAATCTGCTCTCGTGACGAAGGTAAAAAAAAAAAGCACCGTATATATGAAGAAGAAAGCATTCTACAGGGTTCTTCAAAAGTTACTGAACGAATTATTTGTTTTCATAGTTGCTATACGAAAACAATAAACTTGTCTATAGCTGACTCTAAATTATCGACCTTTGAGTAAAAGGTTGGAGGAACGGAGATTGGATAGCACTAGCAGAACGATTAGCGCCCAGGGCCATCGGACGCATATGTTCCAGATGGGTTCGAATCCCAGCCGTTGGGGTTTCTCTCACTCTCAGTACGACGGCACGAGAAAATGAGAAAGATTTGAATTGTCAGAACGTTGAAGACCGTCAAACTGGCAGCCATTGAGACGGGACAAATTCTGGTGACACCCCATGTCATGTGTCGTGTCACCGAAAACTGCCAAATCCTCGAAAAACGAAGCAACTCGAACAATGCTTATAGTTGCTTCCATTTTGAATACACAGAACAGCAAGGAATCAAAATCTGCTCATTCTTCTAACTGGAATGAACAAAATAAATAAAACCCATTTTAATATATGGATTATTTTTTATCCCAATTAAAAATGTTGTACAACGAAAACTTTTATGACCGACTAGGAAACCATAAATCAATGTCTCGTTACGTGTGAGCCACCCTGTATTTCGGACGACCTCAGACGTCCCAATTCACAAGTGATGGGAAGTTTATTAAACTAAAAGTATAAAAACCATTATTGTCTAGTTTTTTTGCTGTGAATAAAAAATGACAAAGGGGAAAAAAAAATCATGTCAAGTTTGGTGGCGTTTTGTCCCCAAAGAGAATATTTTAACACCTTTGGCACCGCGATGAGGAGAAGAAGAGAGTTGAAACCCGCTATTATTCGTTCTACGGCATGAAAGTGATGAATGTGAAGATGCTAATTAGACAGATTGAAACCGCCACAAAGTTATTCTATTCATGAGGCGTTATTTATTTAATCAAGTCCCGAGCTCTAATTAATTCGATAATTGACAGCTAAAATATTAGTTTACATGGTTAGGCGGCTGTTCGCGGGGTAATGGGAACTAATGGTGTGCTGCCATATGCACCCTTTAATCTACTACGAAGTTTTTGTATAATTTACAGTATTATTTTTCATATCTATACGGATAAAAAACACACACAATACAAAGTTTTGGTGATGAGCAGCTTTTCACATTGACAAAATTTGCTGCATTTACGATTCACCGAATTTTTACTGCTAGATAGAAAATGAGGCTCGCATGACTAGTTTCGACCATTGCTTTCATTGAAACGCGTCATGTGAGCTGTGTTTTCTATCTAGAAGTAAAATTCGGTGCATCGTAAATCCAGCCTTACGCGGTGAGAATAAGTTAAATACCGAATTTACGAAAAAGAAACTACATTCGTATAATACGGAAAGAAATGAGAACAGGTCCAATTTTTCCCACTCCTCTGGTGACTGATGGTTTGTTTGACTGGATATTAAAGCGTATAAATTAAGTGGTTTTTATTTATTGTTATCCATATACCGGAGGCCTATTTATTCTTTTCTCCGATATTCGTAATCTGTGCATCAATGTACGCACAAAAGTTTCCTTATTACGTCATTATTTCGGAAATGTTGCCTGAAATCATACATTACCCGAGGAGTATAGACGATCGCCGATCGCCATTCGGGAAATCTGTCTTTCCTATGTTACGGTGTCGCAGATACGTTACTTTTATTTGTACAACCATGGACACTCAAACTTGTGGTTCAAGTTCAAGTTTAACGTACAGAGTAATAACATTTTGGTACGGCAGGCCTACATTAGTAACTTAAAATCCTGTCGTGTACTCTGTATAGTAAGTACGTCAAATGTCGAAACCGATGTAAAATCTCGTGGGTCACAGATATTAATAATTTTTATTTTTTTCTTTTAGAAAATTAGCGGCGAACAGAGACATTCCGAAAGACCCGTCGTCACCGAGCGCCAAGTACCAATACGCAGCCTATTTGGGCGCATTCACCAAATCTGTCGACAACTGTCGCCACACGTACGCCAACTGCACCGACTCGACAGCGGAAATGGAAGCGATAGCCGAAAGAGTGTTCGAAACCAAGCCGTGGGAAGTCCCTGACGAATCCTCGTCGTAGCGGTTCGATCCGGTTCCAAGTCCGAAGCGCATGACAAAAAAATACGTTCTAAAGCCGCACGAAACCAAATATTATAAGACGCCAGAAAAACACACGACGATCTCAAGTGCATCATCATGAACCTTTTTCTCATTGTGTAATAACCACTCTGCTGACGGAACTTCCGGTAAAGTGAAAGAAACCCTGATGAGGATATTTTAAAAATAACTTAGTCGCGACAGTTGCAGAAAGAAAGAAGACGATGTCGCTTTGGAAATATCCAACTGCTGATTATCACGCTGACTTCGATTTCACATAATTCAATCATCCGTTCGGACTTTCGGCTCTCGGACTTGGAGTTTTCGGGGACCATCAGATTGGAAAATGTCTTGATTCCTCGCAGTCTCATTTGTTATAGGCCCTAGTGACCAAATTCACGAAAAAAAAAACAGATTTTAATATTGGAAGCATCTCACGTAACTTATGAATATTAATTTTTATAGCTGCGTTTATAAAAGAAATACGGAGTATTTAATGTCATCCTGTTGAAACCAACATTTTGATTTTCTAAATTGATTCTTTCCTAAATTTCGAAATCATACGGGAACCAAGACAATTTTAAATGCTTAAAAATTGTTTGATTTAAAAAAAATGAAGAAAATAAAATAACACGAGTTCGTTTTATCAAATTCTCCCAAGAAAATAATGTACAAAATGTAATATACTATATTATTAAGAATATTTGGGGATTTTTGACACCATTTGTGAGTAATAAAAAATCCGGTCTTATAGCGGGAAAGCAATAGAGGGAAGCAAAACAGATTTTGGCTCCATTAATTAACCAGAGGCCTAAAACCTACGATGTGGTTACGGGAGGTGACCCCCTCTTATCTCAGCTAAAGTCGCTTTCGGGAAAAACAGATGACATCGCCTGCAACCTCCTTGATGACCATGGGAAGGGGGGCGTCGAGCTTTTCAAATGAAGTTGCAGGTGATGTTTCACTCTTCCCGCAATAATCGGCTAAAGACCTGAAGCAGAACCGATTTTATAATATGTTGTATATTTTCGTTTTCATTGTTTTTCACATTTTATTAAAATGGTTGTCAAAATATGTATTTTGTATTTTTATAGAACAATAATTATAATGTTTTCTAAATAAACATTTTTTTTATTAATTTTTTTTTTTGTTTTGAAATTTTTATTCGCATCTTGATTACCACCACAACAAGAAAGAAAATCCCATTTTGTGGGTTGAACACTGAACTGGTCCGCCAAGAAGGAGGAGGCTGGGGGAAAAAAAATGCCCATCAGGCCTCGCAATTTTAGAGGCTCCGCGATTAAAAAAAATGAAGGGAGAAATAAAAAAATTCTGGCTAAAAATTATAGGACAAATACATGTTAACTGGTTCGAATTTTAAAACGCAGTTTTTTCTTTTAACCTTTATTATCATCTACGTATGGAAGCAATTCCAGCTGGAAGAATACAGTAGAGTTTGTACGAAATTACCATAGCCTAGACTTTAAATTGCATTGATCATGGAAGAGGTTGTTCTTCCAAGCACTGATTTTCCTGGGTACGCCATTATTTTTTCCAAACAATTTTGAGAACCCCGTGGGAGAGGCAAGGGAAAGTTTATGCCATTTTTAAACCTTCCCTCCTCTTTCCTGTGTACGTCACTGCTGAATGATGACATTGTTGAAGCGGTAGGTACGAATTAAGGCTGTGAGCTGAGTTAGGTACCGCACTATATCTTTTGTCAAGAATCCAGAGATAATGGATTCTTGCTGTAGTACTTTTTTTTTTTCAAAAATCGACTTAGGATAAGAGACCATAAGTTGTTTGTACCGTGTACCCAGTATTATATTCTAAATCTAGTTTAATACTAACTACTAGCGTATCGACCACTCATAATGTTCACATATAACGAAATTACTAATTTCTATTTGTTCTATTGCTCATTGGGAGAGAATTAATTCGCACCTAGGAAATTTTGCCTGGTAGATAACTCTCCTTGCAGTGTTGAAACTTTTAGATAACCGCGGATTTGATCCGCGACGGCACACTGCAATCATGCATTCCTGCAGGCTGCAGTATCCACTTCTCTTGCCATCACATGCTCACAAGATTAGAGTAGTGGCGACGGCGAATTTGAAAAACAGCATCCCAGCTGATTTCCATGGTGGTTTTACGTGATAAGAAGCGCCTTTAATCGACATTAGTTTCTCTTGTTCGTCTGCTTTTGAAGGAAAGTAATATTTATGATTAAAGACGCACCAGAAAGAGTTCGTGCAGGTATATTATTCAGCAGAGGATACAGTCTCGACGCCAGCCCCTACGTTGAGGTATACGGATTACGTAGGAAAGACAGCATACAGTAAATTAAAGAGAAATAATGTTACCGCATTCGTATGTAGACTGTCTTCTCATACCTAACTAGATCAAAGACTATCATAGAATAAAGTTATGATGACAAAAATAAGAAAAATTGAAAACCGAACCAAACAGCGTATGCCATCAGTTACCGCAGTTTGCCTAGTCAAATAAAAAACCTAAAATTAATTTAAAGAGGGAAACCTAAAATCGGAAAAACCTAAAATTAATTTAAAGAGAGGCTACCCAATTTAGAGAACAGAGATTGGATATATATAGACTCTATGGAGTCTAACAACCCGAAAACCCGTGCGAAGAACGGGTAAGCCTGCTAGTCATAGAATAAAGTTATGATGACAAATAAGAAAAATTGAAAACCGAACCAAACAGCGTAAGCCATCAGTTACCGCAGTTTGCCTAGTCAAATAGCGCTATGAAAGGGTCGGACTGGCGCCAAAGAGCCCAAGGGGATAAGAAAATAGGGGTCCGAGTAACGGGGGTCCGGGATTTTGGGCAGCGGCGGATCCAGAATTTTCGTTGGGGAGGGGGGGGGGCCTCATTCCAAGTCAGCTTGGAGAACTTTGTCCCCCAGCGCCAGTGGTGGTCCAACAGTCAGAGGAATAATTACACTGTATTTTGTACTATGGCTAGAAATTTTTTTTTTTTAAATTAAAGTCAAATTTGGTGCATTTGGTGCACTACTAGGACTCGGGAAAAAAGTTAGTCGTCCTAGTTTTGGCAAGAAAGGATTTTGAAATTTAAAGGATCACATGGGCGAGTATAACACTGATTATTGTTAATTAATAAATAAAATTTCTTGCTTTGATTGCCTAAATTAATTATTTTTGATTGCTGACATAATTTTAATTCGTTTTGCAAAGTATTTGAAATCTGGAATTCTGATTGGTTGAATTCATCCTCGAGGATAAATAAAACCAATCGGAAGACCAGATTTCAAATTCACTGTAAAATGAATTAAAATTATCTCAGAAAGTAAGAATAATTAATTTAGGCAATCTAAATGAAGTAGGGCCTACCGTAATTTTATTTTATTTTATAACAAACGCAAAGTTTTGTACCGCCAATGTCTGATGTGGTCGTTTACGTCAAAGACGAATTTTCAAGTAATCTGACTCGAAAGATTTGTTTTGTTCTTTTTTTTTTTGAGAATTTTTTTTTTGGAAATTTATGTCAAAAGATGCACTCTGACAAAATACTTGGTTCTTGACGAGATATTTTTTGAAATATTGCGGGGAATCAAACTTTTAACGAATAAATGAGAAATTGAGAATGTATATTGTGTACAGGGCGTTTCAAAAGAAACGCGACACCAAAAAAAAAGGTTCCCCTGTCTCCAGGAGGGTTGGCTTCCCAACATGCCATACATGGTGTAAAAAAGTATAGGAAAACAATTTTTTTAAAAAAAGAATTACAAGTTTTAATGACTAACTACTGTGTAGTCACTGTAGTGTCTACAGAGCAATGCGGAAACGTAAAACCGAAAACGTGAAAAAAAGTATTGCTGAGAATGCTTACGAGTAACAAACCCGGTAGGCACCGAGGTTAACTGTTAATTATGCAGTTCCGAACAACTTGGATATTTTCTTGTTGATTACTATCGACGATGTTTTTAACATGGTCCTACCTACAAGAAGAAATCGAACGACAGAAAATCAGGCGTTCCTTGATCAGCTGGATATAAAGCTTCTCTAATTTCTTCTTGTAAGGCCGCGTTAAAAAAGTTATCAATTTTATATGTGGTATAGTGCTCAACCAGAAGGTATCCGAGTGGTTCGGAACTGCTTAATTAAAGTTTGCGCAGCAGTATTACCGCCGAACAGTTAACCTCGGCGTTTGCCGGATTAGTTACTCGTAAGCAATACGATACTGTGTTGACGGAAACTTTTTAACATATTCGGTATTACCCAGTTCCGCCTCGCTCTGTAGACACAGTCAGTCATAAACGGTTTTTTTTTCCAAAACTTGTTTTCCTGTCATTTTATTTACACCCTGTTCCCTGTATGACATGTTGGGAAGCCAACCTTCCTGGGGAACCTTTTTTTTCTGGTGTCGCGTTTCTTTTGAAACACCCTGTATAAACTACAGACCCCTTTTACCTCGTTGTATAATACGGAGTAGTTTATTTTTTCGTACTTTCACCTGAAAAAAGAAGTGTCGGCTAAACATGCTTTCAACCATAAATTTATTCTTGATGCTATTATTTTCGGCTGTATTTCGTCAGTACTTGTTTTGATAACGACGTAGACGACTAAATCTAAATGCATAAAAATACTGGTGTAGTTTGCTTATAAACACACTGCTCTGTTGAGAAACTGGTGCGTATATTAGGTGACATATTACTTTTAATAATATGCCGTGCGTTTTATATACCGTGCCGCGTTACAAGGTAGTAACTATGTACAGACAACTTCAATGATAACGAGTCAACAACCTTCTTATAGCAGTTGTCTTTATATATAGGTTATACGGATGCAAAAAAGATGTCTTGATGTATAATAATAATATTGAATTAACACTCTGATCCAAAGTTGTTGTGTTTAATCAAAAGCACTCTCTTCCTTTGTTATTTTTCTACGTTAAAAATTGGGGCCGGTCTTTTTCATGAACAACCGACGTCTCGGCGGGGAACTTTCTTTTTTTGTTATTCGTCATCGTCATCAAAAGCTTTGTTTGTTATGTTGGGAACAAGACCGAGTTGAAAGTGACAATGGAAGTTTAGCGTTTATTTTCATGCGCAGAGCACCTTGCCTTTCGCTTTGATTTCTTTCGGATTTTTAGAACCAGAGTCTGAAATGGTTTTGAAACCAAAAAAACACGCAGAAAAGCGCTTTTTTTCCCCTCTTCTGCAGAAATGCTGCTGGTCAATTGAAGATTTTTACAGCGCGTTTTTTCTGTTTTATAGCTATTCTTGGATATTACTGTACATCAACCCTGAGTCCAGACCGCTAAAACATATATTTTTCGAATTCGCTGCACCCACCGTGCACTGAGGCTATAACTGCATTCTTTTTGCTAAACTTATTCTTTTGTCTTGTACAACACACTCCATTTATTTGTACATCGGATACTTTAAATCGTGGACGTGAAGAAATATACGTAGGCCTAATAAAACTACATGTTATCGTCAATTATTTACCATACTGCAGTAAATAGTATTTACTGTAGTTTTTTTTTTTTTATTAAACAAAATTCAAACTTAAAACTATCTGCTAACTACTCGTATACAATAATATTATTTAATAGCATGCGAAGAAAGAGGTAACTTTTTATTCGTGTCGTGTCTGTGCACTTCGTATGAGTAAAGAAAAAGGCACATTAGCATTTTTTTCCGTTACGAAGTGAATAGGTATTTACAGAGGATAAAAATCGTAAGTTATAACATTTACAACGTTTAAACTATATTACAAAATGTAATCTCGTTTAACTGTTCTTACGTTTTGGTTTGAGAGGGTTGCACCACGTGCAATATAAACAAATCTACTGAGGTGGTTTTTTTTTCAAAGCGAAACTTCAAATCCGTTCCATTTGGCAAAGAAGAGAGTTAAACTCTCTAGTTTAATAAATTTGTCTGTTGTTTATTAAAAAAATTAATAAAATATTGAGTATTAAACTATTAATCATGAATCCACTGTTTTCGAACAGGACTTTCTTACGGAATAAAGGGTTCTAATTACTAAAGGATGCTGGGATCCTTTAGTAATATTAGCACCTATTATTCCATAAGGTGATTGCATGGTTGCTTGCATGCTGGTTAAAATTGAAAATCGGCAAAAATCACTTACTACATGAGCATTGAGCATTATTACGAATCCGTGACTGAAGTACTGGTGCACACAAGTACACCGTACCAATTTGCTTGACTATAGAGGATATTTTACATTTACCTTTGTAGACCAAGATTTTTAACTAGTAAGTTAATCTATACCTTTGCTGGGACAACCCGCTTCGCTGTGGGACAAGAACACGCTCTTGCAATAAAATTTAAGCGAAAGTGAAAGTATATTTATCTTTTCTTTTTCTACTGCAAATAAAGTAGAACGCCTGCATAAAAAAATAGTAGTAGTATTCTGCACTGCTGTATATACGACGAGTACGTTTCAAAAGTCAAGATTTTTTTTTAAGTAGCACAGAGAAAATGCGCTCGCAGTGAAACGCTATTATAATAACACTTTATTCATTTTCTTCCTCTCTCTCTCATGACTCTCTCTATCTTCATCTTTATAGTGACCAACTGAAGTTTATCATCAACCGGAGTTGTCCCTTTTTTATTTAGCGGTAGCAGGAAAATTAAAGGTAAGGGATCAGCAAAAATATAATTTTAATATTCATTTACGTAATATTAAGGATAAAGACCGAACCATATAAACTTAAAATAGTTATTGACTCTATTGGCATTCAATAGTTCAATGTAAACACGAATCACGCAATAATTAGTTCCTAATATTATTCTGATATTATCGGTTACAGTACCTTTCCTGGCGTGATTACCAGGTACAACAATCACGGCCTGGAATGGCACACGGTACCTGCTGGTATAGGATACCTGGTGGGCATAGCCATTGATATATACGTGACTTGTGACTGGGCATCGCAGTTTCAACCTGCACTCGCAGGTTCCGTGGTACTTTAACACCAAACCATTTTCGGCTCCGCGCGAATTTTTTCATTACGATATACAGAGTATGCAAGCACTTTTAGGGAAAATAAAAACGAACGGAGTGGGTGAAATGAAAAGCTAGTTCATTAGTTTCAATTTCAATGGCTTATTTGACGTTTCCTCTTGAAGTCTGATGTTCTTTCTGATTTGGCATTTATTGAATGACGTTTAGCCGCTTTGTCCAAATCGAAGGAATCCGGACTAATCAAACGCCTGATGAAACTGAAATTTACAACCCTATTGACATTGAAGTTGGCTCACCCCAGGAAAACGCATTTTTTTTAACGAGGAAATGCTGCAAACAATT
>JAQFYH010000865.1:0-10947 GCA_034694405.1 Scolopendrellopsis subnuda
GTTGGGGAAGGATGGCCTAACATAGAATAGAGACATAAATGCTACTGATTCGGAATAAGAACATCTTGGATAACTTTGTTAAGTTGTTTTCTTCCATGATCTTTTCTTCGACTTGATTAAAAAAACGTATCCATTGGAAACCGGCCTATAAAAGTGGGTGCTGGCATAAAGTAGGACACATTCGTCACGATATTGTGATATGAAGTCATCTGGTTTATACTGTATTGAGAAAACATATCTAACGAATTATCTTTGGTCGTCAAGGAATTTAGATAAAATAATCTGTTGTATAAAGAATATTGGAGTTTATAGGAATTAGGTTTAATAAAAAGTTTTTTTTCCCAATTTTCTGTTAGTTTTATCTGTATTAATTAGCAGGATTCGCTAAAATTGGCCAATTCAACAAAATTATTAAAAGGTGCGAAGTGAAAGTGTTTTTTTTTTAAAAAGTCGCACTTTAAAGATGCTCACGAGCTATTTATCGATCAAATCAGTACGTATCGATGTTACAATATCGATACATTAAACTGTGGATGAGAATGGACCGTTTTGCTATATCGATTGTGATTTTTCTATTTATAGGTTTCGTCGGGAAACAAAACCCCTTCGGTCTATAGCACCTTTAAAATCTTTATTCTCGGACCCTTTAACCTAATATTAAGGAGAGTGTTTTTCGTCGGAAACAGGATCCGTCCCATCCGGTTACGGCCCTGTGAACGCGCATCTTCCAAGAATATACAGCACGCTAGACACTAAACATATTGAATGGATAGATGATATTGATTTTGGACTTAACCGACCGCGTCGGGGAAATTCATACAACAGAACAGGTCACTTCAGGTCCCCCCGAACACAGCAAAATACATCCGTCTCCGTTTTGTTGCTGACAAAACAGTCTCTACAAAAAAAAAATTGTTAAAAAAGAAACGTTAAACTTTACAATAGAAAAATTCAACTGTAGAAAATCTTTCTTCTACCCCAAAGTTTCTGTTAGAAATAATCAAAAAACTGTCAAAATACTTAAAGGACATTTTTCCCATTAGGCCGATCGATGGCGAATGAAAAGGACGGCGGCGATAACAACTAAAAATTCGACTCTTTTTTTTTCTCTCTCTCTCTTTTTAAAGATAAGAAAATTATTTGATGTTTTGAAAGCTCGCGATAAAAACGAATTTAGATGTCGAATTCTTCGTACGAAACAATTACCGGTAAGTCACAAAAACCGAGGACACACGTCAGAACATCGTCGAAAGGATTTTTTTTTCTGGCAATGATGGGATTGTTATGCAAGTATCTTGATATTTTTAAGAAGAATAATTATAACTTTCGAGAACTACGTGTAGCTTATAATTAACAATAACTTTCACTTATTCATTTAGGTAAAATATCATATCACAATTATCTGATTATAATACTAGAGGTAGAGAAAAAAGGGAAGTCTAGACTTGGAAAATGAGAACGAAGAATAACATTTAACAATGCTGGCGGTATCTTGCAGTAAAGAGGACAAATTCTCTAACAATCATAATAAACTTATAACACCTACTCCGAACTTTACGACAGGGATTACTGAAGCCGGCAGAACAATATTAGTCTTTATAGTTTACGAGTTTTGTATTCTTCTTTATACGGGAAATATTAGGTGAAAAAAAAAAACATCTCAAGAAGTTGGTAATTTCATGAGTACTTTAAATACAAAACAGACACCGCACCGGCATTGCATGTTTTGATACGTTTATCATTGCAAAATTCAGTAGAATGATACGCTATAAGGCTAATGCTAAATGTTTTTACACAACACTGCATAACAGACAGATCGAAACGATACCTGTGCGAATGTTAATGAATTCATTTCTCCAAGCATCACACAAAAAAACTTTTACTGCAATAATAAATCTTGGCTCGTTAAAAAGAAAATCTGAAATTTAGAGCTCGTATAAATCGAACAGCATTGGCTGAAAGACGAATTAAGAAAATGGGATTTCTGATTAAACTAAAATAATGTTATTCCAACTTCGATTGGAGTTAAACCGACACCTTATCCAATTTTCTAAATTGGTTCTTTAGTGAATTGAAAGAAAAGACAGTAAAACTACAAGTCATTACCTTAACTAACTAAATCTAAGTCGTTATAATGATTAGAACTATCGGTAATATATCAGCGCAAAGGGTTTTATTTTTTCAAATCAACTTGAAAAAAAAATTTTCATTGCGACCTGGTGAGCTTGAAGTTTTTTATGATTGTAATAATTTATATGCCGTTAAATTTTTTTCATTAAAGTGTTGCTACGTCCAACATGAAGACTTAGAAATTTATTTTTTACATAGTAACAGCGAATCAGAAACGAACAAAGTCTATTTCTTATGCTGACTACAGGCGGAATATAGAATATACAGAATAATATAGAATATACTCGTACTTTCTGTAGCATATTATGCTAGAAATTACCACATCGCATCGTCGTTGAAATATCCACTGCTGCACTTTTTCTTCTCACGAGACATGGTGCTCGTTTCTGTTTGCGGACACAACACACCGCGTTCCAAGTCTCGCAAGAAGTGGTTATTTCAACGACGATGTGGTAATTTCTAGCATAAGGTACTATATTCTATATATTCTCTGGAATAGGCCTAGACAAAGTTAAACGAAAAATCGTGTCGAAATTTTTAGGACAAAATAATCTATCAACACAAATTTGAGCCAAGTTTCCTGAAACTTCAGCGAATTTACAGAGAAAATGTCTTCAAATCCTCAAATTTCTCCTTATTAAATAAAAATTAATAAAATAACATTTACTAATTGGGCTGGATTTTCGGGAATTGCAAACTAAAATTTTGAGGCAATTCAAATAGAATTCGTTCTTAGGTTCGGTGCGATGTAAAGACTACAAACAGTTAGTAGATCGCATACTGCGTTCTTAAAATCGTAGAACGTTATTAGAACGACAGATTCGCATGTCTCTTTTCACATTGGCTAAATTTTAGAGCATCGGTCGAAAAAATTCTAAAAACAGTCCCATTTCATAACTTTGCGAAGCTATATCGACATCTTTCGGAAAATTTTATCAACAAATTTTCGCCATAAAATTATATGCAGTCCATTTTCCTGCAATACAAGTTTCTCTATGAATCAAGAAGAAAATTGATGGGAGAATGTCAAGTAGAAGAGCATAATAATAAACAGAGAAGAACATATGTCTGTAACATCTGTATAATAACACATCTAACATATGAACTTATCAGCTGTGAGAAAAGAATGATTATTGCTTAATGGAGCGATTATACATATTTGCCATTATGCTGCATAAAACTCAATTGCAGATACTTTATTTATGGACCGTGTTGAAACGAAGAAAAGCGATAAAGCCAGCAAGAGAAGCAAGCAACTTGGAATTTTCGGTTTAACTTACAACATTATTTGTGCAACTGTCGAAATTCAGAATATATCTGATATTTTTGGAGGGAAATTCACAACACAGAATTTGACTTTGTCGTAACGAACACAACAAGAAACAAATTTTTAAATATTGCAACCCAGATTTCCTCGTAAAAAAAAGAAGCTGTCGAGGTCATCGTGAAAAAAACACCTAAACGTTGCTATTCTGTTAATTTATACACGTAAATGCAACACTGTAGAACTCGGCCACTACACTACACTTTGTAGCCTACGATACTAACGTGTCTGTTTGTCATTCCACATTACATTGGGTATAAATGTTGTGAAACCCCTTGCGAATACTTGCCTCAATCTAGAATATTACAATCTACCAGCATACGGGACTGTAGGCGTAGTAACTACGCCTGTTTTGAAAACACTATAGGCGTAGTAGCTACGCCCCTTTCTAATGTCGAATGATAAACAGACACAATTACATTGTTAACTACTTATTTGACCGATTCGTCGGAAAACAGATATTTTATAATAGCAGTTATCCATATAGTTGATAAAATATAACAGAGTATATAGCCTACTATTAAGTAAAATATCGGTTTTCCGCGAATAACAAGAAAGAAAATTCTTTGCTTGCCTAAACGAGCAGGTGCCATAAAAGAAAGTGCAAGAATGATCTTCGCGTATTCTCTACTCCAGCAAGCTAGATTCTTCCCAATATAATCAGCATGCTGATGATGCAAGTTCGCAACAATACTATAGTCTTGATTTCCGAATTTACTAATTAGAACAATCTTTCATGACAATAATCTATTTGCACAATTCTCGAGAAGATTCGTGCTCTTGTTAATTTGTAACGATTGTTTGACGCGATACGAAACGTCGTCGTGTTTCCTACATAGCCCTAAGGATAACACCAAAGATTTCAATAATGTCTTTGTAAATATATCGAGTACAACTGCTTAAAATACAGTAATTATAAGCAACATTCGTTACTCGCATAAATTTGCATTAAAAACTGATGTTAAAGTCTTAAAAACAACTTTTCTTTTGAAATAACTTACAAAATAGAGAGTATTGTACAAATTCTATAACGAACAAATAAATATTTAATGATCCATATTAACAATTGCATATAATTCAGAAAGTAACATGATAATTCATGAAAAATTATTACTTTTGGGTCAATATTTGTAACTTTATTTACTATTCAGTAGGCTTTTTCAGTGGCCCAAAGTTAGATGTAAAGTGTTTTAGACAAATCGCCCTTTTTTTCTTACAGGTTAGAATTTGAAAAAGAATCTTTTGACATGATGGTATAATTAAGATGAAATGTATTTAAATAAAAGTTAGACTCTCTAATTTGTTCTAACCATCTTTTAAATAAGTAAATATTGACGTGAAACTCGAACGATCGACGCATTTTGGCAACTCCTACGAGGCGCTACAGACCGCTGCCCCGGAAACGAGCGGATGCTATATGGTATAACGGAGATTTTAGTAAATTTAAAATATATATTCTGTAGATATAACAGTTTTAAACTTGGACAAAGTCCAACGGCATCCCCCTCATATATAAACTTCTGTTGAAAACAAAGCGAACATCAGCCGGGGCTGGCCCGCCGCTGATCTGGGTAATATGTACCTGGAGTATTGATATCGATTATTGGGTCAATACTTCAGAGCGGTTGTACTCAATATCTTAATTGTCGCGCGTTTGGCTACAAGACGAACGTTGATTGGTTGATACGAGTTCTTTCATCTCTCAGCCTCCGTAACTCCACGCTGGATCTTCTGTTTATAATAAAGATGATAAACGAGTAATGACTCGATATCTTATCAGCTTTACTCACTGCGGTACCGCGTTTGAAAATAAATCTGTTAGAATGTACCCAGGATCTAATTGGCACTTTTCTTCGAAGAGTATATATGAGATCTCTATCACAAATACGTATTATCTAATTACTTTTTACTGGATAGAGCACAGGGGTAGCTCTTGGCAATGAGGATGGCACCATGGAAGAAGTTAAAGAATCAAGTCTTCTACTGCTCGCGGACGATCTTGTCACTTTTGCGTCGACAGAATCGCAGTATTTTGTACCTAACGGCTACAGTTTCAAAGACCCAGGTAAAGAGGCGGTATCAAATATCCACTGAACCTGTGAAATGCACTCAGTATTTTAGAAGAGCTCTCGGGGTTCGTGTTCAAGAGTGGAGGAATGAAGGGATGCACAATGCAAGCTGGGCTAATGAAGAATAAACTTGGAAATAAAGAGAAATCTCCACGTTCCCAACACCGAATTAAATTTTTTATATATTTTTGTGAGTATAAAGACCCTATTTACGTAGATTCAGTTTAAGAATCCGTAATACGTGCATCTGGGACTTTTCTTTGGGTTTAACTTCTCCATTTTTGAACATAGACATTAGACAAGTGGTCAGACTGCTACCTACATTTTCAAAACTATTATAATTTCAAAACTTTCTGTTGCAGAAAAAATTGAATATCGTTTACTTGTAATAAAAAAATCTGTACAATAGAAACATAATTATCCTTCTTTTATAAGAATTAATAATACACGTAAAATGCCTTCGTTCCTAAACATTATTAGCAAATAGCCAAAGTAGTTAATCACATAAAGTCTTAAACCAACATAAAAACACTTTATCACAACCCACTTTTATGATCCAACCAAATAGCGTCAGCTACTAAAATTCTGTTTACTTCTCTATGGAACCCTTAAATATAGTAGCTACATGAAAACAAAAGAGATTAAAAGAAGTTCCGAACATGAAAACTATGAAAGGAAATCTGAAGATTCTCGACTGGTGTTTACAGAAAAAAAAACCCTTCAAGCGGCTTGTCAAAAGACTGTTGTTCCCATGCCAAAAGCAGCTGTTGAAAGTATATTCGAATAGGTCTCGACCTAGATAACGAGATGAGATATCCTAGCTTATCTGGTCTGAAGCCCCATAAAGAGAAAACTATATCGATGTAAGCAACCAACATTATTATGACTGGAAAAACGTTTTAAAGCCATAGTTTGCCCTGCATAGATAAGAAGGGCAAAACATTCCACTATTTACTGAAGATTCTTTATTGAACCACGAAATAACTTAGCTAGTCGGTAAAGAAATAACTTTCGAAATTATTTTAAAAACCAACTAAGTCCAAAAAGACGTTCTAACTTGGCAGACACAAAAGGAGAAAACTGATTGAAAGGAGACATCTGATTGGCTCGCTTGAAAACGGGTTAATACATATTATTTAAATAGTAAATTTTTTTTAAGAGCATGGTATAGTTTTTTTACATATTATATTTAAAATAAGATCCTATGAAGCAAGCCCAGTGGCTCAACCGGTTAGACGCCCGGTTACCAACCACGAGACCACAGGGGCCCTGGGTCCGAATCCTGGATGGACATGGATGTTTGTGTTTGTTTAGGGCTCAGTTCCCAGAGCCCGACGTATTTGAGGACCCGAAATCGTCATTAAAACTAGTAACGCCCCAATTTGAAGATAATAAAAAAAAATCGTAGGCATGACGTCTACGAGCGAACGGAGGGAAGAACAAAAAAAAAAGATCATATTGTTATAACAATGGACATAATTTAAATGCACGGAAACCTTCGTTTACCATGATGACGTCATGGTACACTTCGTTTACCAGTCGTGTCAAAAATTTAGTTGGCACTACAGAGTTGAAAGATATAATCTAAGTTTTCTTTGCAAAGGAAAGAGAAAAAAGTGCTGGAATATATTCTGAAGTTCTGGGAATATAATCGTCTACGAATTCCTTCTGGACATCCCGTTTCGTTGTTGAGTGGATCGGTACCATTGGATCACTCTGGGGCGTGTTCTGTTCCCGCTACCCCAACTTTAAGAAATAAGTTATGAGGGCCCGAAAATGGATCGATGGATTCATAAATACTTGGGGACGTTGCCATCGTAACTACCAACAAAATACTTTTCTGAACAATAAATGAACCCCTGATTTCATTACGTTGTGCTTCACATCACAGCAATACTATTAAACAGAAAAGCCTATCTATCGCTAATAAGGGGTCTAATTTAAGTTGAAGAATTATATTAAAACGTAGTTTGTCAATTGAAATTTGGCTTTAGTGGCGTTCGGTACGTGGTTTTTACGGCTAGCGTTTCGTTATCCGAAGGGCGGATGTTAACCCAGATTGGTGGACGAGTGGTTTAGCGCACTTGCCTCTCGACCGGTTTCCGCGACGTAAAACCCGGCCGACTTCACTCCGGGACAGTTATGTCCGGAAAAGTGCGCTGCCCCTCTGGGGATAATTCCCACAGCACTTCTCACAGGTGAATTACATAGAGCGCCGGCTTTAGGAGAAATGGGTGTAGGTTAAAAAAAACCCTACAGACCCAAGGGCTATAGTACAGCTACAGCTTAAGTGAGTATCTTTTTCAGAATAGCAGATATCCCCAATTTATGTAAATCCCACCGTCTTCCCAAAATGTTCATTAGACATAGGGCTCTGGTTTGTACGTAATGTGTGTGTGCAGGACGAAATAAAGAAGCGTAGAATAAAACTCTAACTTAACACAAAAAAGGACGATTCAGAGAAACATTACACTGATGGTTACTATTGCAACTTCCTTTATTATAAATTAGACATATAGCATTAATTAACGTTCTTAATTGTTTATTAGTAGTAACCATGGTTACAAAAAGGAAAGAAGAACTGCAAAAAGATGTCGTTTTTTCAAATTTCAGAGCAGAAACAAGAAACTAAATTGACTATAGTTTGTCTCGCCGAGTTTGAACAAGAAACTGCTTTCAAACTGAATGAAGCAAATAATTTCGAGCTACTGAAAAAAAAAATAAACAATCGCACGTTTAAAGAAGTTAAAACTGAAACTAGGGAAGAAAATTGTATTGATCGAACATCCTAGTAAGGTGTTACGAAGCAATTGTAATGCTAAAGAATGGGATCATCTCCTTTCAACGAAATTTTGCTGAAACGTTTAACAGATATACGGACGCAACTTGACCGAACCTATTAATTTTACGGGCTTAGTCGAAATTAAAGATTTTTTTGCGAATAACCTGCGTGAATCGAATTTCTCATTACTAGTGCTTCGTGACACCGTTAAATATCCTTTCACGTTAAAGCTCACACTAACCTTCTAACCGGGGCTGATGGGAAAAAGAACACCTTACCATTGGTAAAAAAGACGTGTTTATGACAACAGTTACCTGTGTTTACGACCTCAGTTGATGTCACACTAAAAGACTTAAGCTGGTTCCATCGAAAATTCAGTGGAACCCATCGCGCCTTTCGAAATGTTCTTTCTAGGTGAAAAACAAAATCGATTTGCGGCGCTAAAAAAATAGTTACAAACCAAATCATGAATATTTTATTACCTGGATGGACTAAAGTTTTTTTTGGAAGGAAATTCGGTTTCAAACGATTCGTAGATCGTTCACCCGTCCAAGAAAAACTCGATGGGAAAGACGTCATGAGTGACGTAAATGTAAACACAGTATGTTGTAAATGCAAGGCGAGACAGCGATTTATGAAAAAGTTATATCTTAAGCGCAATTCACACGCATACCGATATCGGGCCGATTTTGTCCGACATCGCATGCGCAGGTATAGGAAACTATCAGATTTTTTAACAGCCCATGCGATGTTGGAAGTCGGTCCGACAAAAGCTTCCGATATCGGTGTGTGTAAATTGTCTTATACGCTACTTCCCCCTCACCTAATCCTATACGATACTCGTAGATCTGTATAAAACGCGGTGGAAGATAAGGAGCAACGCCAGCTTTGAACCTACGATATTGTGTTAACGATTACGCTAACCTCTACATAACCAAACAGCATTTGACGTGCTAGTTACTAAATCTAATAAATCACATTTGTCAATAAGATCTTTTTAATTTCAACTTGCGGCGATCCGGAAAACCCAGCAATGTCAGCTTTATTGACAAGGCATCCTACGTAAGGCGCAAAAACAAATTATTGCAATTAGCGTTACCCGAGGGTATTCATGTGTATTTTTTTAACGCCGATAAAGGATAGCAGGTGGTTACCATCGGAGTCATAAACAACTCTTGATTACAACAATGATTCCCACCTGGTATTCAGTGTTGCGTAAGCATTCTTGTACTTGTTGCGCGGTCTTGTATTTCGCGCGTATATTTATGCAACTACGCATCACAAACCTGAACCAGTATAAACACAGATCTAGAGGAGAATTACAACGTAGAGAAACAGAAAAGGGCAGCCGTGGGAAACAGAGGGTGTCATTCCCGGAAATATTTTAGGAATATTGTGGCAAATTCTTTGAGAGCTTACCCAACTGCAAGTAAACCGAGGTATACCGTCATCTGGGTGATTTGGGAGAGTGGGTGATTTTAGGGACACTTTTTAACTTGCTTCTGTTTGGTCAATTGGGCAAATTTATCCTGTTTTAAAGTAGCTGTTTACCTTTGGTATTAAACAATTACTTTTGAGTGAATATTTACGAAATATCAGTCAAATCTGAAGCAATTTCAAAACTGTTCCTATCAAACTCCGGATTTCAGTATTACTATTTCTCTCAATCTATTAACGAGTAAGTTATACTCTGTATTAACTTATAACAGGATCCCAACTCCGCTTTTATCAAACTGGCTGATAATGTTACAATTATAAAAGTTATTTCTCCCTCCAAATAGGGGAATCCCTTAAATCCGTCTCTATTCCACCTACCTAAGACCTAATAAATCGTCACTATGCGTTAATGCGAAGTAACAACAGAATAAAAGGAAAAACAACAATACGGTTTCTCTAACGGCAACGCACATAAAACCCGAAATAACCCTTTAAAATTGACACGCTTGTTTATAGGGACATTACGATCAGCTGGGGAGTAATTAAAGGCACGTATTTCCCTAGCCGAGACATTAATTATATTTAATTAAAAACATGCCTATACGCAATGATTTGAGTAAAGCGCAACGTTATGTCTCGTAATAAAAAATAAATTAGTCCACTATAACGCAGTCTCCGTATCCCCAAACCCCTCGTTTTAGATGCGGAGTGGCGGGAGTGTGCGGATTAAGGACAAGGTGGCGCAGTAATTTAGCACGACAAATAGCAGGCGATAATAGGATTAAACATCTATAATACTGTAAACAATTTGGACATGCGACGCTCGTTGCGTATAATTTACAGCTGTAAATATGACCCAAAAAAGATAACTATAGCAGTATGTTGTTATTTCTCAGTAATGGGATGAAACGAAAATGAAATCTGGTGGAATAACGCACTTGTGAAGTTGCTGTTACAGTCAATGTTGAACTTTTCTGTATGGTGCATACTTCCCCAAGTTCCGAAACGTGGTAACAATATTCCCCTTATTCAGGGTCGGACTGGCCATAGACCTTAGGGGGGGATCCCCCCCTGGGCCCCACCTCCTGCGGGCCCCAAGGAGGAAGCTCGGAGTGCTTAAAAATGCACTAAATTTTACTTTAATTTCAAAAAAATTTCTCAACAAAGGGGCCCGAGGAGGAGGGCCCGGAGTGCTTAAAAATGCA
>JAQFYH010000866.1:0-10939 GCA_034694405.1 Scolopendrellopsis subnuda
CACGTAAACACAATGAAATCTGCGAAGAAACGGTACTCGATATACCGGAATTTAAAACGTTACTTTTTGGTTATTAAGATTCAAAATTTTATTATCTAAACAGTGTACTTCTTACATACTATAATGGATTTGTTATTTTCAAATCAAACATTATGTTATAAGAGACAAAATGATAGTATTTAAATATGAAAATGGTACACAACAGAGTACGCGAGTATTGCAGAGTGCACCGGATCTACAGCTAGTCAAAGTTTATGGCCGCCATATTGGCGCTGAATTCAAAGTAAAGGTTACTGTTTTAAGAAGCGTCGTGTGTTTACGCAGTAACGCGGCGGAAGTAACTCGCTGTGTGTCATTTCTCTCTATTTACTTTTGTCTCCAGTACTATTTCTCCAAGATTAATCGATCATAAGGGGTACTAAGCAGCTTTAAAGAACTTATAAACTCGATTTTTTTATCTAAAAAAAATACAAATCTTAGGCGTCAAAATGAACGAAACTCGGGGGAATCCTCACTTGGACCCCGTATTTTTTTTTAAGTTGTTTCAAAGCGTTCCTCGCGGCATTTATGTTTTCAATATGCACCACCTGAAGGGGTACGTTGAAGAAAAAAGTTATTTTTATGTGTTTTAAGAACTTCAGACAATTCGGGAAACAGTTACAGGGCGGTCACCCACTAACAGTTGCAGCAGAACATGACTGAATTTTGTTTTGTTTTTTTAATTCTAGATCGCTTCCGGCTTCTATCGCTATCATCCGCAAGTTGATATCAGTATTAGAATCGATAGAGAAACTGCCAGTCTATTTGTACGACACTCCCGGTTCGGGATACGGTCTTCAGATTCTGTCCCGTCGATTGAGGTTCAAGCTGGAACGCGCTCACGGAGAGACTGCGCTCATCGATCGATCCGGTCGCACCCTGAAAATGGAACCCCTGACGACAGTAGGGGCGCTGGAAAAGTATCTCTTGAAAACGGTGGCCAAACAGTGGTACGACTACGACAGATCCACCTTCAACTTCGTCAAGAAGTTGAAGGAAGGGAAGAAAATCTCGTTCGCCCACCAACGCGATTTCGACGAAGCGGGAGTGATTTACTGGATCGGCACCAACGCAAGGTAAGGAGCGCGCAAAATTCGCAATAACGTCGTTTAAAATTTAAACAACTTTCTAGTCACTGATTTGTTTGCAACTGACTGTTTAAAAAATCGAATTTTTTTTTAACAGAACCACAACCGAATGGGTGAATCCTGCTCAGTACGGACTGGTGGTGGTGACATCGTCGGAGGGGAGAAGTCTACCTTACGGGCGATTAGAAGATATTCTGAGCCGCGATACGTCAGCCCTCAACTGCCACACGAACGATGACAAGTACGTATCCTTCGGAACAAGGATTTTTATTTTCGTCTTTGGTCATAATTAATTATTTTCTTTTTTAATCGCAGGAGAGCCTGGTTCGCAATCGACCTGGGTCTCTGGATCATTCCTACGTGCTACACGCTTCGTCACGCCAGAGGATATGGCAGGTGAGAACTCGGTTCTGTCTCGGTATTAGTGTTAAAATGCCCATTATAGGTATTGGATTTAAAAAAAATGTTTATCTATCCGTGCAGATCCGCCTTGAGAAATTGGTTGTTTCAAGTGTCGAAGGACGGAGTCAATTGGACCACCCTGTACACTCACGTCGACGATTGCTCTTTGAATGAACCTGGGTATGTTGTTTACGTTTCCATTTTAGTGACAGGAGAAGAAAACACGTGATGCAATTCTGGTTAATAAAAAAATATTCGTTATTTTTTTTTTTATTTCATCAGTTCTACCGCGTCGTGGCCCCTTGAACCTTCAGCAGAGGAAACGCAGGGCTGGCGACACATTCGAATGCAGCAGACCGGGAAAAACGCAAGTGGACAGACTCATTACCTTTCTCTTTCCGGATTCGAAATCTACGGCGCAGTCACCGGTGTTTGCGAAGATCTAGGTTCGTAATTTCAACGAAAATTAAAAAAATAAAATGATGTTGAATCCGAGACAGATAATCGCGCAACTTTAAAATTGCGGTGTTCTTTTACAGGTAAAGCAGCGAAGGAGGCGGAAGCGTATCTGCGGCGCCAGCGACGTCTTATGAGAACGCAGGTGCTGAAACACATGATGATCAGCGCCCGCGTGGTCAGAGGAATAGACTGGAAGTGGAGGGATCAGGATGGAAACCCGCCGGGAGAAGGAACTGTCACCGGAGAACTACACAACGGTAACTGCGTTTTACAATTTAGCAACCTGGGGTTTGGTGGCGCTCAATAAAGCACCTTAGAACTGCACCGTAGTTCTATTTGCACGTGATTAGAGAAAACTTATTTGTTCGCGAACTTACATTTGGCTCATCCACGAAGTTTTCAATCATCTGTGGCTTCTCTAACAATGTCGTGATTTTTATAGGTTGGATTGACGTGACGTGGGATCACGGTGGTTCCAATTCCTATCGAATGGGAGCCGAAGGAAAATACGATTTGAAACTGGCCCCAGGATTCGATCCCGAAGTTCATGCCAGCGTGGCGCTCTCCATGCAGAAGTCTGCAGCCAGTAAAACCATCAGCTGCAAATTATCGACAGGCAGCGCCGCCACCCGTTCGGACAGCAGCAAGACCGACTGGTCGGCGGAGGGCGTGGCCAGTTCCACGTCTTCGTGCACCAGCGTTTTAACCAGTAGAAAGAGCAGTTCCACCACCAGCCTCCCCGACGCCACCAACGGACGCACCAACAAGATATCCGTTGCCAGCACCGAACAGGCTTCGTCCGCCGATAATCTCTCGGCCAAGGTAAGCGAATCGATTAAACATTTGCCAACCAGTTGTCTCGCTTTGAGTCTTTGACTGGAGTTGGTGGTTTCTCGAGACCCTCCCGACTCCACTCCGAGACAGTTATGTGGGTTTCTAACTGTCCAGAAAAGCGAGCTGCCCTTTCTGGGGTAAGTCCCGTCGCCCTCCCAACAGGGCGCAGGCGTTTAGGTGAAATGGGTGTGAATTAAAAAATAAAAGTCTCGATTATTTTCTTGCCAGGCCGCCGAAGTGATAGCAGAGAGCGTGTTGAGCATCGCCAGCGCCGAGGCCATGGAAGCGGTTTCCGCCGACCGATCGGAGGATCTGGTCAACAAGATGGAGGCGTCCCTGTTCGGACCGATGACCGCGCAGACAGCGGTCATGGTTCACGCCGAGGCGTCCCCCAGTCAGGAGACGGAAGACGAGGTCGGCGCCATCTTGGGTTTCGCGCACCATCAGCATCACCACCGATCCGACAGTCCCGACGTCGTCGAATCGGCCGCGTCGTCCATGGCGTTCAAAGTGATTCACGAGACGTTTTCGAGTTCATCAGCATCTTCCGTTTCGGTGACCCCCATGTCGCGCAAGGAAAAGGCCGGAGCGCCGTTGGCCGGCGAACGAATGAGTAAGAAAGACCGGATCAAGGCCGCTTCCGGCATCGTCGCGGCGCTCACTTCGCCCACCGCCGAATTGATATCGTCGGCTCCCGTCGTGAAAGCCGTCGTTTCGTCTCCCGTGACGACCCAGTCCGCGAGCATAATCAAATCGGTGGGACAGACCACGACCACCAGCGCCGCCGCGTCTTCTCTTCCGACCGGTAAGAAAGAGGCCGCCGTTGAACCCCCCGCACCCACCGGCGTGACCAGCCCCTCCCGCACGGCCGTGACCAACCCCATGAGCGTGAGCGTGCCGAACCTCTCTTCGAACTTTTGCACCAACTCGTCGGTCAGCGACGCCACCGTCGGACTGTTCGACAGCTTCGCATCGGTCGTTAGACGTCGCACTTCTGGCAACAGCGCTTCGAACACGACCTCCAACAATCACCACCAGACTTCGACGTCTCTCTTCCCGGCCGGTTCGAACAACGTCAGCAGTTTGGTTAAGCTTGCTCTGTCTTCCAATTTCCCAGGTTAGCCTCGTAATAATATTGAGCTGCATGTTTGACCCTCGTTTTGTTTTGTTTAACCGCACTATTTTGGTTTCTTTCATTAACTTTTAATTAACAACCAATTTATATAATTCGGAGTGATTACGTAGGAATGCGAGTCGCCTCAAAAACTAATCTTCTCACTAGTGAAAGACTCGTGTTTTTTTTTTCATCAAAAATTAGACGCCTAAATATTCTAAATTAATCACATTTATGAGCCAGTAAGTTTTTCCCTCTGTTTATTTTAGTACGTCGTGAAGACTTAGAATTTACAGAAGCTAGTTTCGAGTGGAAAGATATTTAAATGTAACTAAATTTTTTTTTTTTCAGGCGGCCTTTTAAGTACGGCGCAGAGTTATCCTAGTCTGAGTGCAGTACCACCAACCAGCGTTGCCAACACGACGGCCACGTCTGGCAACACTACCACTTTCAGTCAGGCGCTGACTATGAGTCTCACTTCGACCTCCAGCGAGAGCGAACAGGTTCGAATTATTTTTTATTTTGGTAAAACGATCTATATCACTTAATGCGGTGAAGTCGAGACAGTTAATGTAAATTTTGATGTTACAGGATTTCTTGGACAGTTGTCGGGCGACGACTCTGTTGGCCGAACTAGATGACGATGACGAATTGCCCGAACCGGATGAGGACGACGAAAATGAAGATGAAAACGAAGACGACGACGATTACGAAGAGGTCATGGTTAGTGTCAATTCTGTCACCATTCCGCTGACGAGACGAGAGAATTGTTTTCTTTTTTTTTTATATAGAACCCCAGGGTTTAAAAAAAAATGGATGAGAGAATTGCCGAACCAACAGTATCTTAATCTAAACTTAATTTTTACTGTTTTCAGGAGGAGGAAGGATACGAAAGCAGAAATAGCAAGAGAAAAGGTTGGGACGACGAATTTGTTCTCAAGCGTCAATTCTCAGCGTTGATTCCTGCGTTCGACCCACGTCCTGGAAGAACGAATATTAATCAGACCACCGATCTGGAGATTCCGTCACCAGGTACCGTAATACAAAGAACAAAGTATTTTGGCCGTTATTCTTAAAGTGTAGTTCACGTACGCGCCACCTTTCGGTCTCCCCTTATAACGGAACGTGGTCAATCTTCTCTAAAGATACTAGGGTATCTCTAGCGGATCTGGGGCATGAAGGGGATTTTATTGTTTAAACCTGGGTTGTGATTTGACTTTTATACGGTAGATAAACCAGTGTTCTAACTCATTATTTATTAGCAGGTGCTGAAGAAACTAGTCAGGCGGACGAAAAAGACGCGGTTCCGCAGCCAAAACTATCTCTGGTTCTCAGGGGACCAAATTTACCGGGCGTTCCCGATATGGAGGTCGATCTGAAAGACACCGATATGACGATTTTCCACGCCGTTCAACAACTCGTGCAGTTGTCTAACCTGGGCAGCAGACAGGACAAAATGAGAAGAATTTGGGAACCAACTTACGTGTAAGTAACTTACAGCGGAACGATCGCTTCTTTGTCAACGCACCTCCTAAAACATATTAGCAGTAGAAACTTTTATTCGCGTGCTCAGTGGGGACGAAAACTTCTCAATATGTGCGGCGAAATATTGGGTCGAATTTCCGCCGTTGCAATAGTCATCCTAACGGATGACAAATTTCTTCCACTTGCGAGTCAGATCTGAGCTGAAATTAATCCCTGCTGACGGGAGAAATGAGGAGGACGATTGAAACCGAGACATTTATATTTACAAACATTAAATTTTAAAACAAATATTCTTTTGCAGGGTAATTTATAAAGAACTAAGAGAAGACAAACCTTCTTCAGAGGTAAGATTGTACGACGATGCTAGACTTTGCAGAGGCAGAATCTGAATGAGATTTTCAGCAGTAGTAAGTAGTAACGGAACAAAGTGTATTCATTACTGTCTCGTATCTTGTTGCAGGATATAATGTCTTACAGTCGAGAGAGTTCCCAACGCCCCTCGTTGACCGGTGAAATACCGACTATCAGTCCTCCGATGAGTCTCAGCTACATGTCGTGCACCGTTGACGAGGTTCTGCAACTCCTCAGAGTTCTCTATGTCCTGGCTAACGAAGGCAGAGTACACCACGATTTACTAGGTAAGAAAATGGAAGCGCATTCTATTCCGCCTAGAATTTCAAGTTTAGTTTTCTTATTTTTACTAACTGTTTTTTTATTATTTTGAATGTTTTCAGTGGTTAAAGAAAATAAATTTAAGGTTCAAGCCGACGAATTTACTAGTAAGAAGATCACAAATAAGCTAGTGCAACAAATACAGGTAAAAATAGTAAAATACTAATTCTGTTCCATCTGGCTAAAGTAAGACAGAAAATTCTTAGAATCCCCTTAGCAGGTCACATTGTTCACGTCGTGGCGTGTTGATTCATTCTTCGTGGACGTGGACGGGAATTTTGCACAAGAATTTGACTTAGACTCGGTGACCAGATTCGGTCCCATTATACTATGTTTTTAATCGCAAACTAACTCTCTACATTGTTTCAACAGGATCCGTTGGTTTTGTCGAGTAACGCGCTGCCGAACTGGTGCGAAGATTTGACCTACTCTTGTCCGATGCTTTTCCCTTTTGAAACTCGACAATTGTATTTCTCGTGCACCGCGTTCGGTGCTTCCAGGTGAGAAACTATTAGTTCGTAGTCAAAGCATCTAAGCTTCGGCTGGTGTGAATAGAGAAAACTCAATAATTGTTTTTCTTAGAAAAAAAAACCTTCGATTAATCTCTTTTTTTTTTTCGCGCGTTGCACAGGTCCATAGTGTGGTTACAAAACCAAAGAGACGCCAACGTAGACAGAACCAGAGGACCATCCCCACGCCGCGACGACCCCCACGAATACAGGGTAGGAAGATTGAAACACGATCGCGTGAAAGTTCCCAGAGGCGAAAATCTGTTGGACTGGGCCAGACAGGTCATGAGGGTTCACGCCAGTAAGAAGAGCATCCTAGAGGTAAGAAAAAACTTGTTTTTCTACGGTGATTCTCGCTGGTCTTTCCATTAATTAGTTGATTTTTTTGTAAAAGTATTTGTTGGCTGGTTTTGTGAACTGTAGGAATGAGATTAAGCACAACAAATGTTCCAGTGGAAATAATTCAATTGCTCCGATAGAAATTGATGTAGCGAGTTTGTATAGAGAAATAACACAATTTTTCGTAAATGCAGGTTGAATTTCAAGACGAAGAAGGAACTGGTTTAGGACCCACCTTAGAATTCTACGCGCTGGTAGCTGCAGAATTGCAACAGCGGGATCTGGGAATGTGGATCTGCGACGACGATCTCATTCTAGACACAGAAAGAGAGGTGAGATGAACAGACCGTTGCGCAACATATTCCGCCATCTTGCTTTCCGTTGTTGCAGCAGTAATATAAAATCGAATGCTTCAAAATGTGGATTTCACTGCGCAGAACAGATGGTGACATCCTCCTGAATTAATATTGTGTTGTTGCATTGGAACAGGTTGATCTGGGAGGAGGAGTGAAGCCTCCCGGTTACTACATCCAGAGACCCAGCGGACTGTTTCCGGCTCCGCTGCCCACGAGCAGCCCCGACACGGACAGGGTCGTCGCATATTTCCGTTTCCTGGGGACTTTCCTGGCCAAGACGCTGCAGGACAATCGTCTAGTCGATCTGCCCTTATCGCGTCCATTCCTCAAACTCATGTGCAACGGAGAAGTCAGTTCCACCGTCAGAAAACGGCAAGTCTTAATTTCTTAACCCGCTGTTGCGATGATCCGACAATATTCTGTTGGTTCTCGAAATGGCGAGCGCATTTAATGATTTAATAATTTTCGTTTCAGAACTTCCCTTCGTCAGAGTAGCGCCGTAATAAATAGCAGCGAAGATCCGATGCTCTCCTCGTTCATCTCGGAGGAGAGCGAGAGGGATTCCGAATTCGATTTCTTCAAATCAGACGACTCACCTGCATGGTGAGATATTTATTCGTTACATCCTCTCTCGCCTAATGAAACGCCCCCTAGTGCTGTTGGAGGGGACTCTGGAACGTTACACTCGTTTCCATTATAAGAAAATGAATGTTGATTTAACTGCATCACCAAATACAGTTTAAAAAATGTTTTTTTTTTACTCCGTCCAATTTCAGGTTCACAGGGTTATTGACACTTTCCGACTTGGAGGAAATCGATCCTCATCGCGCCAGATTCCTGCACCAACTGAGGGATCTGGCCGTTCACAAGCAGAGAATCCTGGCGGACAACTGTCTGACCGAGGAAGAGAAATGCCGTCAGATCATCAATCTGTCTTTAACTTCGCCGGGACAGCAGACCATGCCCGTTAAACTGGAAGACATTGGGTAAGAACTGGACTTTCATTTTTAAGCTCGACGTTATTTTTGGCGTCTTTCATTCAAATTTTCTTTTTTCCTTTTTAGTTTGACATTCCAATTTGCACCATCGTCCAAGATTTACGGATTCACGGCTCTGGATTTAAAAGCGAATGGCGAACTCGAGGTAAAAAAAAAAAACAGACTCAAGACACAATTTTTATCATTAAACAGGATTACACACCACTGCAGTTGCAGAATCTAAATCTTATTTTGTTAAATATTTCTAGGATGTTACAACCGAGAATGTCGAGGAATACATCGAACTGGTTTCCGACTTCTGTCTGTACAAGGGCATCAGGAGACAGATGGAGGCATTCCGAGGTAACATTCCGCTTCTTTTTCTTTCTCTCTCTCTCTTCTTTTCCACGTATTTGTGAACATGAGGAAAATGTTTATTTTCTTTACGAACTGACGAAAATAATGGATTTTTGCAGGTGGATTCAACGAAGTTTTTCCAATAGAGAAATTGGGTGCGTTCAGTCCGGAGGAGATGCGCCTGATGTTGTGCGGAGACCAGGCGCCCAGTTGGACCAAGGACGATATTCTCAATTACACCGAACCAAAGTTAGGATACACCAGAGACAGGTACTTCCTACTCCACTTCCCGTTCTATGGACTAGGTCACTAGAGTGAATAAAAAAAATAGGAAATGTTTTATTGCACTACACTTTTAAAAAAATTAATCTACCCGGAATACTTTATAGATCCCTGATCCCTGATCTTCCCTTTCCGAGTTGCGATGGGGCAGTTCCAATAAGGTCCCGATCTTTTGCCATCGAAACCGTTCTTGAAGTGCGGCACGGTCTAATGGACGGTCAACTGCTCAGGCGTCCCACCCTTGATGAAGAGAACTGCCATTTTCTCGTGTAACCACGGGAGTTTCATTGTTGTCTCGTAAAAATAGAAGTTTAATAACATTTTTTTTTTTTTTCCAGTCCTGGATTTCAGCGTTTCGTCAACGTGTTGGTTCGAATGGCGGCCGACGAACGCAAGGCTTTCCTTCAGTTCACGACGGGTTGCTCCTCTCTGCCGCCGGGTGGCCTGGCCAATCTCTATCCACGCTTAACCGTTGTTCGCAAGGTTGACGCGTCGGACGGCAGTTACCCGTCCGTCAACACGTGCGTCCACTACCTTAAGTTGCCCGATTACAGCTCCGAAGAAATCATGAGAGATCGTTTGCTTTCCGCCACACGGGAAAAGGGGTTTCACCTCAACTGAGCAGAAGAAAAAAAAAAACGATTTTTTTTTAAATTAGACACACACAATAAAAAAAAAGTAATTAATATGCCTCGTTTTGATTGGGTCCCGTCAACATTTGTTTGGCATAATTATTTGATCGTTTCTCGTGAGAAAAAAATTGCTGAACTCAAACCTGTGATATATAATAATTAAATGGAATAAAAAATATAAAATATATATTATTATATTCCTTAAAAAAACATTAAAAAATTAGGGCCTTATACACTATTGCAGATCTCAAAAAAAAAAAAAAACCTCTATTAATGTAGATCCCCCCCAAAAACTAACTTAGTTTATGAACATTATTACTGATTTTACGGAAACGGGCGGCCGTGTTTTATTTTATCTGATGGTCGCCATTTTAACAAATATTATTGTTTTCTTTTTCATTTAAACAAAAACGTACATTTTACTATATTAATTTTCTTTTGTAGAATAAAAAGTTCTGTCGGCTACGTAATATTGTAGGAAGACGATATTTTTTTTTTAATATTTAAAACAAAAGCAGTTAAATGTAGCTATATTGGATTTATACGGTGTGGGGACTGCGCCGGGGATCTAATTATTGTTTTCGTCTAAAAAGGGAGACACGGTTAGTCGCGTAAATGCTAGTCTGTTACAGGAAAAATGTATGTGAGGGCCTTAGAATATTATTATATTATGAATTCTCTCGTTTTCTTTCTTTCTCGTTTAAAAACACCCTGTAAATAAAAGTGCCTGATTAAATTTGGTGGAATTTTTTCGGGGGTTCGGATGTGTTTCTTGTAACGTAACTTGTGTTTTTTTTTTTTTTATTACATTTAAGCGATTAGTTAACGATTATTATTAAACTATTATAGGACCTTTTATACAAGTTTCAACTATTAGTTTTTATGTTCCTGTAGTCTCGCTTCGAGTTTTAAGGTTTAAAAAATGTATACCGACAAAAAAAAATCCAAAGCTGCAGTGGTTCGAAAAAGAAAAATAATTAAAAAAAAAGCTTATTTGATCTTTAAAAACAAAAATATGGGTTTTGATTGCATCTTAATATAGCTTATTAATTTATGTATCATAGAATTTAATGTTTCATTTTTTATATATATAGATAAAAAAGAAATTTAATAGAAATTGAATAGGTAGAAGATAGTTTACTTTGAAATATGTTATTTCATTTACTGGTAGAAGAAATAAACTGAACTGCGTATGAATACAATCTAGGCGTCATTGGTGTCAATTATTTGAAAGATGCGGCTGAATCGGGAAAGAGACTCGCGAACGAGCGTTTTTCTGTTCACTTTCATATAGGACTAATTAGTCGTGACGTAAAGTCTATTACCAAGGGGATTCAAAAATTCAAATAATTTCGGCGAATAAAAGCGCGCGAATTTATAAAACACGTTGTATC
>JAQFYH010000867.1:0-10935 GCA_034694405.1 Scolopendrellopsis subnuda
CGTCCCCCCCCCCCCCCCCCCTCGTTTGGTTCTCGTACTTACCCCTTAAACACCTTTTCTGCCACACACTGTCGACATGGCAAGCTTGATTAAAGACTCTACACGCTTTGGAGACGTTGGAAATGTCTTTTCCGGGGAGAAGGGCGAAGATATGAGCGAGCAATTCCACGGGCAGTTTGTCCAAAGTGAAATCATTGCTGCTGGTCGAGGATTTTCTGACACAATTCGCTGCGTCCGTCAACTCTTTCAGGCTGAATCCACCCATTTTTAGACGCGGGATCAGTCTGCATGCTATTCGCTTCCACTTCTTGTCACTCTTGGACAAGATTCCTTCCTGATTTTCCCCGTTCACTTTCTAAAAATTCCTAATTATTTACGAAAATCTAAAACTAGCCTACTCTTCGTTTCTCGGTTTTTTTTTTTTCAGACGGCGCATGCGCCGTAGCCTAGGAGCAACTAGTCACAGGAAACCTCCTTAAAAAAATAAACCTTGGTTTTGGAGTTAAAATAGTCGGATTTTAGGAAATACCCTCCCCTTAAATTTTTAATTACTATAATAATTATCTGAATAAAAATGGTAATTTAATTTGGGCAGTAGTGATTATTTTAACGTGATTTTAAGGAGTTATATTTGGGCGCATGCGTACTACACAGAGCTCCTTTATAAAAGAGATTGGATAGCTGAAAATCACACTGATATTTCCTCAGAAAAACTACCATTTCTAATCTCATAATATACAGGGACTCTGTTTAAAAGCATTGAGAGTTTTCCGGTGGTTAACTCGTTGCGTTATCGCGTTATCTCGAACGGTGCACACCAATTCTCTCAGTAACCTAAAATTCGTGTTTGCCAGCTGTATTTTACCGATAAGAAAGTTTCCAACGATACCCGGAAACCATGAATGAAGTTTTTATGTACATAGATCTTTATTAAATTAGTATCAATGGTTTGAAAAAAAAATAAAAAGTAAAAGCTGCTCACACCTATAAAAGCTATCAGCTGCAACTGAAAACGAGGCTGTTCGTGTCTGCACGAAAAATTACATAACTTTAGTTTTAAATCGGTAATGACAATGAAAGCCAAACCACTAAAATTAATTCATCATCAACCAGCATTTGCGCAAGAAGATCTGGTGATTAATCCCAAAGAATATCCGAATATCAAGGTACGGTAATTTTATTAGTATTTTGTACAGGCTGTAGAGTGCCATCAGCAGAGATGCAAAATATGTGCACCGAGGACGTACTGGGGGAGGCGGGGTACACGTGCCTGCGATTGTCATGCACATGCAGTTATAGTGCCATAGTTCTTACTGTGGGTGCCCGACTTGCATTCTCTATGGGTGAGTTCGTACTTAACAGCACTGCAACTGTACATAGTACGGTTTGCATACCCATGCTCCCCCCCCCCCCCCCCAGACAACAATTTGTGGTCTTAGTACAGATCAAGTACACGTACAGTACCGGTATGTACGATTTGTTGTATTAGAAGTTGGTGACATTTACGAGAACTTTATCACACGCCATCTTAGATCCGTTATCCTATTTAAAAAGGCATGTCGCATGGAAAATTATGTGAGATGCGAGCCCCAGCCCCAGCCCCCTCCTTCCGAAGGAAATTGACAGGCTTTTGCCTAGCTGAGAATGGACCATTAAGATTTTGCAGAGCAAAAGGACATTGCATTTATTAAATTGAAATTTTTTTAATTTTTTTTCCCGCAGGTTGGTGATGTTATTGAAATTTTTCACCCCGAAGACGAGTACAGCCGACTGTTGCTGCGGGTCAATGCAAATTCGTTTCGTGACGACATAAAATTGAAAGATGCAATCAGCGTGCAACAGTCCATCGCGAACGCCTTTCAGTTGCGCGTGTACAACGACGTCTACGTCAAAACGGTGGACCCTAAAGGAGTTTCCCTGGACTCCTTGGAACTGACATTCAAGGACCAGTACCTAGGGCGTAGCGACATGCTCAGGCTAAAGAAGAGCCTGGTGAACACGTGCGCCTACGTTAATAAGAAGGTGGAATATTTGGGGATTCGCTGCCAGGTTTACGAGATGTGGTCCCAGGGAGAGCGAATGGCCAGCGGAGTCATCACGGACGACACCAAGATCGTGTTCCGTTCGTCCACCAGCATGGTGTACCTCTTTATCCAGGTAGGAATTGTGACTCGAAAAAGGAAAGAATTTTAACGTTTTGTGGGTGTCCTAGGTCAAATGAACCTGTTGGGAGGTGGGAATTTAAAAGGAGCTACTTGCTCTATAGGAACAGTCACTCACATAGCTGTCCACATGGAGTCGACCGGGGTTTAAACTCGCGATATTGGGATTATAAGGAGAGCACTAACATAATAATATTTTTTTTTCAGATGTCCTCGGAAATGTGGGACGTGGATATTAACGGGGATCTCTATTTCGAGAAGGCAGTGAACGGTTTTCTCTCCGACCTGTTCGAAAAATGGAAGAAGAACGGCAGCAACCACGAAGTGACCATCGTGCTGTTCTCACGGACGTTCTACGAAGCGCAGAGCATCGACGAATTCCCCGAGTACATGCGGGAGTGCCTGCAGCAGGATTACAAGTGCCGTTTCTACGAGGACTTTTACCGAGTGGCCGTGCAAAACGAAAAGCTAGAGGACTGGACCGTGACGCTGCCCGAACTGAAGAGACTCTTTAACTGTTACGACAAGTCGGTCCTCGACTATCACAAGCGGCCCGGGGTCAAGATCCCCAAGGCCGTCAATTCCACCGCCGCCCAGGGGAATTTCTTGGAAGTTTTCAACATTTCGCTGAACGTCTTTGAGAAGCACTACTTGGACCGCAGTTTCGACCGAACGGGACAGTTGTCGGTGGTGCTGACGCCGGGCGTGGGCGTCTTCGAGGTGGATCGCGAGTTGACCAACATCACCAAGCAGAGAATCATCGACAACGGAGTGGGCAGCGACCTGGTGTGTCTGGGGGAGCAGCCGCTTCACGCCGTCCCGCTCTTCAAATTCCACAACAAGAACACGCCGAACGGAGTGGACGATTACAACATGCCCCACTGGATCAACCTGAGTTTCTACTCCAGCACCAAAGAGTTTACGAATTCCCTCTTTAACCCGAGGATCAAGTTGCCCTCGAGGAAGACGAAAACCTCGAGGGGGGACAAGTCCAAGGGCGGCGGGTTAATGCAGGGAAGGAGCAAACAGCCCGTTTCTCGCGAGGAGAATTCCTTCCACTCCCCGTACGATTACGACGCGTACGACGCCCAGGTCTTCAAGGTGCCCGGCGGCCAGGCGGGCGGCGGGAGCAGGCGGGACTGCCAGAGGGCGGCGGGGGGACGAAAGAGCCGGCAGGACGGATATTCGCAGGTGAATCGATGCACGCCCCCGCGGCGCAAACTGTCCGAGGCCGACATCACCATGTTCTTCGCGTCGGAAGTCGGACGATCGGCGGCGATAAACATCCCGCAATCGAACAGCGGCGGCGGCGGCGGAGGCGGAGCCGCTCACCAGAAGGAAGGACGTCCGTACGCTTCGTCGTTCGGAGAGGTTTCCGTGGAACGAAACGGGCGGATGTACTCGCACAGGACGAGTCTCGATTCGTGGGATCTGAGCGGCAGCGGCGCCGGCAGCGGGGAGATGTCTCCGCCCACCACTTCGGTGGGCAGTGCCGGATCCCCCTATTCGCACCACATCACCAAGTCCTCGGTGCTGCAGCTGGGTCGCGCGCTCATCAACCCCTTCGATCCGTCGCACGTCACCATCAAACTGACGTCCAACAGACGTCGCTGGACCCACGTCTTTCCCCAGGGACCCAGCGGCATCTTCATGCAGCAGCATCACTACCAGGCCATCCCGCAGGAGGCCGAGACGGCGGTACAGCCCGTGGTCAGAAAGAGGAAGACGTCGTCCGGTCTGACCATCGAGGTGCACCAGGCCCTCCTGTCCACTTTCCACGAGGACGCCGACCGGTACGTCCGGGAGGAAGTGGCCAGACCGAACAAACTGTGGTCCGTCTCGGACGTGGCCGGCAGGAGCCGCGGCACTCCCGGTCGCACCTCTCTGCACGACGCCGACAAGTCCATCACCCTGCTGTGGGGCGCCACCGGCGAGCAGGAGTGGACCGCCTCTCTCGTCACCGGCATCGATTGGAAGTCCCTGACCATCCCCGCCTGTCTCCCCCTCACCACCGACTATTTCCCCGACCGTTCGTCTCTGCAGAACGACTACGTGGTCTCCGACTACAGCCTCGTGCCCGAGGACATCATGCTGGATTTCATCCAGAATCTCTCGTCCCAGAATCGCTTGCAAACGAACGACGTCTACGCCGAGATCCTGGCTCAACGCCTACAACAGGGGTTCCAGATCATCGTGTTCCCGAAGCACCCGACCGTGGTGGTGCCCAGTTCGGGCGGCGCCGCCATCTCTTCGCCGCACCAGTCCTCGGGCGTCATCCGCAAGCGCAACGCGCAGGATCACCCGGAAGAGATGATATTGAGCATCGGGCGCATCTTCCACCGGGTGTCGCTGCTCAAGAACACGGTCACCGTGCGCTGTTACCGACCCCGACATCCGTATCCGACCATCAAGATCGATTATCGGTATCGATTTCAGGCTCCCGACAACGACAGTTACGAACTATCGTGGGCGGATTTCAGCACCGAGAAGCTGGAGAATTATCCCTGGAACTACCTGGATCACTACATCAGTTGCCACGGTTACGGGGACTTCGTTCTGACGGAATCGTTAAAGTTCTGGAGGTTCCGAGTCCACCTGCTGCCCATCATGGCATCGGCCACCAAGAAACTGCTGGAGGGGGAGGGACGGTGCGACGTCTACGAGGAACTGACGGTGGAGGAGGAGATGAACATCATCAACGGGTTCTTCGACTTCCTGGACATCGTCAACCGGCTCAAACGTCCCACCGTGTCGAAGAAAATGCGTCACAAGTCTCAGACGTCGAACCGAAACACCCGGCGCCAGGACCTGAAAAACCTGAATCAGGGTTCGTGTCCCACCAAGACGGGGAGGGAGCGGACGGGCAGCGGGAACCGGAACATGCTGGAAAAGGCGCGCGCCAAGGCCGTGGATCGCGTGCGGTCGGAGAGCGGAAACGGCGGGCGCCCCATCTCTAGCAACATCAGTGAGGCCCGAAACATCTCCAACTCGGCGCCCTCCCTGGAGAATCTGGGCGACGTCGCCGTCACGGACGTCACCAAACTGACGACGGCCGAGTATCAGGAAGTGGCGGAACTCATGAAGAACAAGACGGACGGCCTGAGTTTCCTGCCCTCGCACCCCAGCCTCCCCTCCTACACCTTCATCAGCGCGGAGGCGGCCATCTGGATCCACCAGCTGAAGGGGATGCAGTCGCAGGAGCAGGCCATCGAGTATCTGGAAGGGATGAGGCACCAGGGCATCATCTGTCACGCCTCGGGTTGCCGCACCCACGAGTTCATCTACGGCATCTACTTCTTCTACGTCGTGGACCCCTCCGCCGAGAACCAGCCCTGCGGCGACCTGGAGACCTTCCAGAGGGAGTGGTTCGAGGTGGCGGTGCAGTGCACCAGCAGCTCCCACCACCTCAACGCCCGGTATCGCCAACCCTCGTTCCTGCATCCCGATCTCCAGACCGCCCTGAAACCGGTGGCCCATCAGCCCGACCTGCCCGTTTTCAAGAAGGCCGATCTGGTGATCGATCCGCAAAAGAAATCCGACCGCTCCGAGTTCGGACACGGACGGTATCACAGCTATTTCACGCCCGGACGCGCCTACGAGATCGTGGCGCAGTGGATGGTGGGCACGGGCAACATCCTCTGCGAATTCATCCAGGGATGGGCGCGCAAGGCGATACAGTTGGGATTCCACCTCATTCCCGTCCCGAGCGACCCCTTCGCGCTGCCGTACTCGTACAAGTCCGACCCCCTGCGGGGACCCATCTTCATTCCGTTGGTCATCGACTGTCTGCGTTCCGAATTCCCGACCGACGACCACGTGGAACTGCGAATCTTCCTCTTCCAGGAAGCCATCGCCCGTCGATTCGGCTTCCTTCCTTTCCAACTGGATCCGGGATCCGCGCATCAAAACTACGAGGACAACCAGTACGTCCACGTGACCGGTGAGTTTAACGAGGAATGAACGAGTCCCCACCCATGAAATTCTCAACCGTGGGATCCAGGATTGCTCGACTTAATATTGCACCTAAAATTATAAACTTTTTTTTTATAGAAAGATCCAACAGAAAACGTTAGGTTGTTTTAATTTTTTTTTCAATTTCTTTTCTGGAATTTTGTAAATTGGCGCCCAAACTTTAGCGAAAAACTTTGGCGCCAATTTAAAAAAATTCTAGAAAAGAACAATTAAAATAGCCAAAGTGTGTATTTTTCGAAGATCTTTCTTTTAAAAAAAAGTTTATAATTTTAGGTGCAATAATAAGCGCTCAATCCTGGAATAACTTTTTCCCATAGAGATACACGGGAGAGAAAAATTTTAACACGCGCGTTTCTTTCTTTTAGGTTTAATTCGAATTAAATTTTTACTTTTCGCATCTATTTCATATTGCTGATAACATATTTCTTTATAAAGGTTCCATGTTCATCATGATTCCGACGAAAGCGGTCATCGCTTCCGGCAACCGGCTGCCACGTTCCCGCAGCATTCCCAGCATGCACCGGAAGCAGCAGGAACTGATGGCGGCCGTGTCGAGCCCCCACGAAGAGTACATCACTCGGCACGTGAAGGGGGGCACCAAACCGTACCACGAGGCCTCCAGGGGCGAGTCCAAGCTGGGGTTCCTCTGGTCGTGGAACTACATGATGTCCAAGAGATGGAAGACCGCCGCTTCGGGCGACGATTGCTTGAACACGAAGATGCTCAAGGATTTCAGGGCGTTTTGCGCCAACACGGACAACAGGCTGAGGGAATTCTGGGACTATAGCGTGCAGCAACAGGAGTTGAATTTGGCAGTTAAATGATTTTTAAGATTAATAATTTTTTTTTTTAAATTTTGACACTTTTTTGTTGACATTAATGGACGTACATTGTTTTGACACATCATTTACCAGATTAACGGAGGATTTTTGACTGAGTATCCAAAACGAATGGTATACAAATATGCTGTTGAACGGGAAAATTTGCCGCGGTTTTAGCGTGTCGTTTTGAAGGGATGGCAGATTAAAAATGGGAAAAGGATGTTTCAAATGCCGAATTCCTTAGTATTTAATCCGACTCTGGTATTAATAAAAAATACAAGTATATCCATGTTCTCATTAAATGGGCCAATAGGGCTAGGACAAATTTGCTGCCCTAATTTTTATTTCTAATTTTTTTTTATTTTCGTACGTCGTTTGGATACTAGGCAACTTACCAAACTTTGACGCCCATCTGTACAAATAGCAATTCTATCTTCAACAGTTTCACTAAAAAACACAGAATGGCTGAAATTATAGCCGCCTTTTTTCTAATACTGTGATTATTTTAGAATGTCTTTTTGGCTTTCAATTAGTGTACCATATAAAGTTTTTTCCTTGCAATTTCCGTAATTTTATGCGAAATGAGCGGAATTAATTACAAAACAAATGAACAAACATGAATTTCTGGATGACGATGTATAAAGACCAAGAATATATTATGATATCAAGAACAGATGTTCTTGATGATTTTGAGTCTCGAAAAAAAAAAAACACGTTTCAAAAATGAGTTTGATCATGACAAAATGAAGAATCTTTATTTCTACTCTACGTTGCATTCTAAAAGAATTCTACAAGCATGTTTTCTTATTCCAAAAATTTTCTTAACTTTTTTTAATTAACATTTTCGCTCAGAAATAAAAGTAACCGTTGCCAATTAAAAATACAACATGTTATTTATTTTATTTACCAGTATTCAACCTATAAAAAAAACGGCTACGTTTTATCAATAATACGGAGTATTTAATATTTTTGGGCTTGTAAAATATTGCTTTAAAAGTTGAAATTGTGTGCCAAGTTTGTTTTCACTTGCTGTGCTGTAATTTTATATAAACGTGCGTAGTACTTGACATGAAAAAAAAAACTGAGTACCGGTACAACAGCAAAAACAAGAATAAGCGATTATTGATTTTCTGTTTTTGTCATTGCCTTAAAAAGTTTAATGTCAGTTTCAACTGAAATAAATTTTATGAGAGTGCGGAATTTTCGCAAAGTATGATAAGTTGATACTTACTTGTACCTTTTATTTGTATAAATAAATAAATAATTATGTATAAAAATTAATTCTGAATTTTTTTTTATCATTTTCTAATAGTTTGATTGCAAATGTTGCATAGGCTATTTTACTTGAGCAGTTTCTCTATTTCTCAGTACTGACAAGAATAGTAATAACAAAGAATACCGCACTCACATTGATTTTAATCTATTTTCTGATCGTACGATACATTAATTAATCAGAATCGACAGAATGATGGTAGATGGCGCACAACCACACGAGCGAATTGAATGAAGGAAGAAGAGAGAACAGCCTATCAGGAGCTCGCGCCTGCTAGCGGTGTACAGAAAACATTTTACCGTACCGTACGATCATATTCTTCGCTGTACGATATTCTTTGTATATTATATTATTCTTGGTACCTGAAGTAGATCATTACATTAATTCTTGTTGGTACTGATCAGAAGAGTAATTTTATCCATTTTCGCAAGTCAGGGAAGCGGTAAACAGTGGTTACTGTGATGGCACGAGTCGGGCGTACGACAGAACAGTTCCATGATAGAATAATATATGAAAAAAGAAAAAAATGTATGAACGTTAAAAAATGTATGAAAAATAGCTAGATATTGAAACCACCGATAGTTTGTCCTAAAACTGAACGGTGCGCTAAACTCTCCGCTGCTGCATGCCCCATTGATTCGATTTAAAAATGGCGGTCAGAACGAAATTGCCAGTTCATATGTTTTAAAAAGATAATCATGCCGAAAATATTTAGTTTAGCCGGTTGCGGTCTACAAACGCTAGAAGGCCGAACCATTCATTCGGACGTTCGGGTTCTTAATCTGCATGCCAATGCCCTCCAAGAAATACCGCCAAATCTGAATTATCATCTCACCCACTTGGACCTTTCGTCCAATGACATTAATAACATGAGCGGAATCGCGGAACTCAGATGTCTCGTAACTCTCAATTTATCGTCTAATCTCATCACTGTCGTCAGAGGAATCAAGAATCTCAAGTGAGTCACATTTCCTTTTTCTTTTTAATTGTACAGGATGATTCAAAATCAAGTTTCAAGATATTATATCGTCACTGGTCACTCGATCAAATATGCTTGGTATATGTATTTGAAAATTGAAGCATGAAAGTATGGTGCACCTGAGAAGATATAAGGTAGATTTTCAAAGCTTCCGTTACCGTAAACGTTGACTTTTACTGCTCTGATTGGTCGAATCCCGACGTTCCCGTACCGTGCCGTATATGTGATTGGTCAAACGCAATTCGACGGACTCTGTGAAAACCGATCTTTATATTTTTTAAAACATGAAAGTAAGGTTGCATTTCATGATGATATTGTATCTGTCATTGAATGAATACTCGTAATTAATTATGGACTAGGTCTACATGCTTCTCATAAATGTACGGTATTTTATAAAACATTATTTTTCGTTTTTTTGTTAGGTTTCTCAAACAGTTGGACCTCTCCTACAATCAAATAACCGACCTATCTGGATTCAAGTCAGTCAAGGGTCCAGATTACCATCTTATATTCGTATCCCTGTGCAACAACAAATTAAAAGATTTAAAACACGTCATCCAGTGCTTCGAGAAGTGTAAAAGTCTCAGATCGTTAAGTTTGATGGGAGGAGGCAACGATATTTGTAAACAAAAACGTACTACACCTAATTATTATTTTGGGAAGGTGCTGTCTACCATGCTTGCGATCGTCATGTTTTTCTACACGAATTTGTTAGATGGCTGAACTTATTGGCCAATTGGATGATGTGCATTAAATATACCGTAATTTCGTCGCCATCTTGGGCCGATCGGAAGCATATGGGTCCCTATTGGAATATACATTATAAAAATGCGCCCTTCCTTGCCGGTGTTTATTTTTTTTTAATTTTAAATGTTTTTTCTAGACTACAGAAAACACGTTTTACACAGTCTTCCATTTCTGGAAGTTTTGGATGAAATAGACAGACATGGAAATAAATCTGAAGCTTATAATGGCGACTTAGCTGGATTTCCAGGTAATTTTTTATGAAATTTAAATAAATGTGTTTTCGCGGCGGAAGATCGGAGTTGGAGAAACCTCTTCGGATAATTTCCCAACAGGAAATAGCGCGTTTAAAAATAAAATAGAACATTTCTGAACAATTTCTTCCGTACTGTCTCGTTATCAGCAGGAGAGTGCTTCCTAGATTGAAAAAAAACGAATTTTTACAGAACTAGAGCTCGAAGATTCGGACGAGAGTTTAGATTCCACTTCTGAGGAAGAGGAGGAAATCCCATCTCGGCAGTTGCAACATCAGGTGCGGCTCCAACTCATCCTGGAAACAGCTGCAAGTCTGCAACTTTGAGGACGCTCACATCATTTTTCGTTTGACGTTTTCAGCCAAAGAAAAAGTCCCAAGAATGTCCGCAACCTACAAACGAAGACGGAGACAAAGAAGTTACGGAACTTCGAGACACGAGCGCGCAGTACTCGATCTCATATCAGGACGCCAGCACCCAGGTCTTCATTTCCAGGACGAATTCGTCCACGCAGTACGACGCCACTAATAAACGCAACGTCGATTCTCAAACTGAACCGTTGACGAGCACCGGTTTTTGTCAAACAGAAGGTAAAAATCCCATAATTTGCAATTAATTCGAGCTACGGCCCTTCCCCTAACGCGCTGTTGAAATTAGAGACTTTTAGCAATTCCCGTTATCGCTAACGTTAACGTTATTTCGATCTGAGCATGCGCAGATCGAAATAACG
>JAQFYH010000868.1:0-10933 GCA_034694405.1 Scolopendrellopsis subnuda
AAAACCAATCAGTCTTTGAGATGTGAAACGTCCTTTCACCAGTCATGTATGTCAGATGATTGGTCACAGCAAAGATGTAGAAGGGTCTAGAATCTAGATGAACTGAACTCTGTGATACAGTAGAGTAAATAGCAGCAACGTCAGCTGATGTGGTGGGTGTCATTACGGGGCGCAAAAAACGTCACGTACTCTTGCGACGAATCACATTAGCGCGTTCGTTCACGTCATGTCCGGGAATTTCAAATTTAAAAGCGCGCGGTTTCATCGCGGACTAATTATCAAAGGGCGCGAGCGTTTGAATTTGATATTGTATCATTTTGTGACGTATTTTCACCCCCACAAAGATGGTTCAAATTGGATGAATGGTATCCGTCTACTCGTATTTCCGTCTACTCGTATTCTAAGTCGTTGGGTCACAGGACATATCACGACCTGCAATACTGCACGCGCACTTTCTACGTTCGCACACAAATGTCCACCGATTGCTGTCTTTTAGAACACAAAAATTACATTCGGTATAAATATTGTGTAACTAGTCCGAATAAATTGCATATTATAATTTATTTTTAACCTTCGCAACTAGTTCAAAATTCAAATAAAACATTTTTTTTTGGGCCACTTGAGGAGAGAATGTGAAAGGGTCTCTCTTTACCATCTGTAGAAATAAATAACAATTTATTTCTTGTCTGTTTTGTTGAGGATGTATAAATGCTTTTTTTCTTCATCTTGACCAGTAACTCATATTATACCGTATGTGCCGCGTGATACTCCCTCCCTCCCACCCCCACAGACTTACAAGACTATCCTCTTATAAAAATAAATAATGCTTTACTATAATATAAACGCCGATCTTTTTTTCTTCTACCTGTTCTCCTAATATTCTTGCCAACTCCCCCCTCCCCCTTCTCTCCACACTCTTTTTCCTTCATCAGGATATAAGGCGTGAAGTTTTTTTGCCTCGAGCGCAACATTTAAATTGATAACATCGATGATCGTAAGTGTACAGACTAACGGGTAGTATCTCTCTCTTAGTTTTTCCGCAATTCGGGTTATTAATGAAACGGGGTTTATAATTTTTTTCATCAAAATTCCCATGTAAAGCCAGCGCCCACGGTCTAACCGAATCTACCGAGAAGACAATTTCCCCAAATTCATGTGCTGTCAGGGTCCCACCTATTTTATCATCCAAGTAAAACCGACGGAGTTTGAACCCGTAATTTTGAGAAGGGAAAAAAGACGAGCTAGCTAACCTCTACACTACCGACTCCACTGTGTTGCCATAAACGATCACTTTGTGTCAGCAATGTAAAATTAAATCCTTGTTATAATAATATTGTGTTCTTTTGCAATATTGGACCCTTCATTTACATTACTAGGCTCCGATCAAGAACCTAATGAATTCGGATTCAGACCCGACTTCTATGAGACGAGAAAAGGGGAATAGCTCCACCAGGAACAGGTTTTTCGAGAAACGAAATATCGGTGGCGATCAGGCCCTTAAACAATATCCGAAATAATTATTTTGATCGATGTGGGTTTAAAACATCGACGTTAAAATATCGTACAATTTTTCCCTATATTCAAGCGATATACTTTGGTAGAAAAGGTTATACGGAGCTAAATTTATGTTACAGCAAAGCGGTATGTATACGCACTCGCGCGCTCCCTCTCTCTGGAGCAACTCGGGCGAAAAGTCGTCTTCTGATAGGTGCTAAACGCTTAATTTTTTTTTTTAGAAAAAAAATAGTAACACCAGGTATATAAAAATCTGGAGAGAAGGACCCCAAGATTCTACATTTTAACAAAAAAATTTACTTAAAAAAATCAAAAATTAATAGAAAACATGCCTCATGTTGGTAAGATTTGCAAAAAAAAAGATGCAAGGCTGCAAATTCCGAAGTTTTGGTGGCGCTAAATATATAGAACTTTCTAAAATATATAAAATATAAAATAACTTAAAATACTTTCTCGAATATCCTTTTCTTTTAACCAATCAACTTCGTGTATTTAAAAGAAACAGTCACGTTAAAGTACCAGACCCGATCATGCTCTCAATTAAACAACTTTTGTTGGAAAAAAATAAAAGCATTCCGTGACTTTACATCCGTATCTCGCACTATTTTCGTGATTTTTCTAATTTAAAAAATAAAAATTACGAAATTTCGTCTCTTTTCCGAAATATTTTGCTCCTCCGTTTCGACCCGAAACTGACCTCCCTCCAGCACTATGCAGAACCTACGCACATCTCAAAATCCAAAAATAAACGGCCGCCAATTAGCTGTTTACGAAAATGAAAGGTAACAGCGAAAATTAAGGTGCCGGTGGGGAAAATTGTCTATTTAATTGGCTACAACGCAACAAAGTGCCTATAACCTGCCATCGAGCCAAGTTCCACTAACTCGAATTTATTCGAATATATAAACTTTTGATGTCGGGAGTCCGCGCGTGCGACTCCCACCCCCTCCCCCACGACGCTCTGCATCCTTCCAATTTTCCTAATTTAGTTAGAAGTTTAATTCCCGAAATTATTATGTTTCCTGACAATATGTTTGGGAAATTATACGGTCGTGTAATACGGAGCTCATACTGCAGTCGTACATCTCTAAAAACTGGATTAAAGAAGCAATCTCACGTCCGCCCGACTGAGAAGGAGTGGCTTCGAAGGTCTTTCTTACTGGTCGCAGAAGGGTCAGAAGACCAGACCCGTAATAATTACGCGATTCAGAATATATTACTTACGGCAGGGCTCCTGTGAAGGTCAAGGGGCTCCAAGGCTTTTCTGTCGTCCAGAGTCCTCCTGCGTTCAGATAATGAGGCGGGCGATCTGAAATTAAAAAAAAAATAATTTACGTTACACGAGAAAAGAAAATCAACTGCACTGATCTCTAAAATAATGGGTGCAAATCCTACGCGGCTCCGTATTGAATGCAGCTTCAGTTTTGTTGAATGATATTGGTGTTCCTTACAGTAAATACTGATCCCTTTCCACAGGTCCCGTTTCTATTCTACAACTATGGGACAATTTAAATTATCAACAACTATACGCTTATGATGGAGGTTGTGGAATAAGTACCGTACAATGATTAGTTGATTACAACGATATGGACATGAGGATCGGTATGTAATCTGGCATTAAAATGAAGGTAAGTTAATCACGTTTACGTTTTAATTAATTTCGCCTTAAATATTATTTTTGTAATTTAGGTCTACGTTTTACCCCTACTAATTTCTGTTTAATTCAGGTTAACGTTTGTTTTATATTACAGTAGTTTCATTCGTAATGATTTTTTTTTTTGAAACAGAATACACAGCATTACGTAACTTATTATTACAAGTATTACCAGCTTTACTTATGGAACAACTTGTACAGAATAAACATATAAAATATAATATTCATACGTAAATACATTTATTCCGACTACATCAAGCAGTACATCAGTATTTCGTCGCCGGTGTTGTATCTCTTAAATAATATCACTGCCTCTTGCCTCCCTCTCTCCCCCCGCCATAACAACCGTCTAAAAGATTAAATTTTTCTTCATAACCTCCCCCCCCCCCCTTCCACTTCTTATCTAAAAATTAATCAACATCCCCGCGTTAATATGAAAGACTCTGAAAACGGTGCAAAGTTGGGAGAGATTTTTTTCTTATTCTCTAAGAGTTAATGTTGGGTTTCCTTAAAACTATCCATAAACTAACCCATGATTATATACAGAGCAGCAAAATTATCTTTTCGCATTTTAAGGAAATATATTATTACATAAGGGGTCTAGTGCGTAATCTTTCGAAATACCGTCGAGGAAAGAAAATATAAAATTATTACTATCATCTTCACTGGATGAAAAGAAAGGTAAACTGACACACACTTCTGCCGAGGATAAACGAATTCCGCGCTGTTGCGAAGATCACCTTTTCGAGGAGGGGGAGGGGGACGTTCATTTTATATCTCTACTGTCATCGAAACAATAAATCCCAAAGACCACAATTGACGCATTTCTACTGGACTCTAAGAGTGACTTTCAAACGTGTAAAATCGAATCATGTCTCAAATTAATTTACAACTTTAATCCCAAATATTATCTAAACCTCCTGGTGCCATCCAGTACGCCGGTACGGTACTGCCTACGATAGAATCGTACGAATTTGTCTGAGAATAATTTACGAAGTACTTTTATATTCAACGAGACGTAAATAATACGAGCTTGGAATGCGCAGTGTTCTCTCCTATCAAAACCTGCAGTAGCAGTGGATTCGTCAGTCCCTTTGCTGAGGATTGACTCAGATATATTGACTCACATTTTTAAACATTTTATAATAATTTGTCTACTTTTTAATAGGAAAGAATCCGAAAGATATGGTAATATCAGTAGCAGTTCTGCTATTGGTAATATTGTTAATAAGATACATAATCGGCTCATAACGGTACTGTAGTAATAATTCGTATGAAGAACTACAGCGTGGTATATGATTGTTAAAAAAAAAACTTGTATTTGTGTATATAGCTATTAATAGGCCTATAGGTATTTTCTTAAGTGTACTAGGTAGGCCTACTTCACGAGCGTAACGAAGACAGAACACGCACGGAAAGCTAGGAAGGAGAGGGGTAGTAATAATTCTAATGATAGTAACAGGTATATTTTGCGGAAAAAGGTCGTCGCATGTGTGGTTTTCTCATCAGAGATAAAAGATGCCTTTTATGAAATCATTAAATTTGATTAAGATGAAGTTTTGTCTTAGAATTATCTTGCTACTACTCGGGTTTTATGTCGACAATGGGGAATTATTATTCCTCATGTACAGGGTGACCGGCAGTTCTAATTCGCGATTGTGATAACTGCGCACTCTCACGAATTTATAACTTCATCATTATGTTTCGAACCAAGTCTTACCCATAACAGGCAGTACTATGTAACTCGGTATATTCTGAACGTCCTATTTCTGTGACCGAATATTATTATTATTTCAGTTTAAACAATAATTCAAATGAAGTAAACACACTGTTGAAGAACGTCTGAATAACAAGAAGCTTTTTTGTTTAAAATAATACGGAGTATTTTAAAATGTTGTTTTTGAAGAAAGTGTAAAATGATCGACCCAAACTTGTAACTAACTGCAGATTATGGGGCACAGACAGTGCAAAAGCAGAAACCAACGACATCCTTATGGAAATATAATCCATCAAAATATTCAACACTTCGGTTTCCCACTGATGGTGCACAGGTTATTAATTATTACTCCGTGTGTGAGATGCTTGGAATTCCTTCATCATCATTCAACCAAAATTTAGGCACAATTTTATCTGGTCCTCACTGTAACTTCGCAGCGAGTATTCTGTCGACTTATGGGCCACCCTGTATCAGTTAAAGGAGTCTGGAAAATTGGAAGGGGCCGGTGTCTAAAAACTTTTGCGGTAAAAATACGGCAAGTTAGAACCCTATTTACCTTGGTCCAGTTCCGTTAGGTTCCCTCGGGGACCAGGTACTAAAAGCAGGACAGGAGAAGATGGGGTTAAGATCAAAGGAACACGGCAACTAGTCTAATGGACATAATAAAACACGAGGAACTCGTAAAATTTGATGAAATTGCGCGCCACCTACCGAAACAAATGTGAGTAATTTGTTAGAACAAAAGTAAACAACCGAAAATGTGCCCATCAAAGACTGAGCACCACGAAAAGACGCCCAAAAATGGGCGGTATAATCAACACAGAACGTTTTCTCTGTTACCTGGTGGACGACCATATTGTTTACTCCCGATTTTTACCCACCTCCAAGAACGCACAGGCTATAATTTCGTGCCATTTATGAAGTTTAGTCGTAGCAATTTTCTGGGAAAACTAAGGCCCTAATTCACGTCTTGTCTCTGAGATGTCAAGATTGAGACCAGTCTAGGGCACGTCAAATTACTAGGCTAGGGGGGTGCCGGTGTGGAACCTTTTTGACCGAGGGCCATCAACCCGACTCCGCAATTTTAGTGGATTTCTAGGAGAGCGAACTCCCAGACGTTCTGGGGGGTATGGAATTCACCCAGTAAAACGGGGGTCTGGGGTTTCTACCCCGGGAAATTTTTTATTAGAAAATTTAAGTCCGATTAATAAAGGTAAGTTATACGTAACGCATTTTAGGGTATGTTATTGGAAAAAAGATGGTAGACCGCAGAAATGAGTTTGTTTTCTGGAATGCTCAAGGGCAGTTCGCTTTGAGGGGTTGCAGGTTCGCCACCCCTATAGTCGATTATGAACTCTGATTGGCCGGAAATATTAGTTTGACGTGTCTAACTATCTAATAGATCTTTAGTCTTGGCAGCTCAAGACAAGATGCGAACTGGGTCTTAGTCGCAAGAAATCATTCTTTCTAATTGTTTTTTTTTTCTCCTCAGCCAAGGGATTTATTTGGAGCAAAATAAACAAACAAGAGCAGAAAAACCCTATAATTTCTTTGCCGACGAAAATGATTTTTTTTTTAGATTTTGATTCGAACAAACACGAATCTCCGTCTCATGATCAGTCGATACAAATACTTGCAAATGCAGCAAATCCCGATCGCATTTAAATGGATAATGCAACAGACGTGAGACGAATTCCGGTTTCCGAAAATACCGTGTTCAGGATTTCGTAAACATATGGAACGAAATATAATCACATATAAAATGAAAAAAAAATCTTTTACGCGCGCAACAGATAAACAAAATCTGCATTTTCCTCGACGTACAGAAAAGTATCAAAATATTCAATAAAAATTCTCCCTTTTACGTTTTTGGTTTTTGCAAGTTTCGTGATCGCGAAGCGGAATGGTCATCACAAGGACAAGGAAAAATGTAGTACGTAATACGGGATACATTTTTTCCCTGAAATTTATTTCATTATACGAGATTAGTGAAATACGACACGAAATATGATTATGGGGCCCAAAATTTTGCGGTTTAACAGGCTTATTAAAAAGCATATTTTTTCATTAGTAGAGAAGATTTATCCAATTCCCTGGAATAAATATGAAAACTGCAGGAAAGGTGGAAGATGATTTAAGGATGGGTCGTGTTATTCGTTGTTGAACGACAGCCTCAAACACATACTCTGAAGTTGTTCGTCTGGAACTATAAGATGGTGAAAATACTCCGTACCGTCCATATGGCCCTATAGACGAAGTATCATTTTGGTAACGTCAGACGCACAATTCCTCGCTCTGCTCGTGACATCAGAAAAGGAAGTATTCTCAATCTAAAGCTGTATCAAGTTATCCCTGATTCTCTGTACGAATCTTGCACAAAAACCGACTCTTCTCTAGTTATTTCCGATACCCGTATAAATAAAAATACTTATAAAATTACGGCAAAATAATCGGCCGACTAACTTATAATATTCCCGTCCGCAGTCCCGCGTCGCGGCCTGCGAAACGAGGTTTTGAAGTCCCCACGTAGAAAACAGGAGAGAGAGAGACGTGTGGCATTTTGATGAATGGGTCTTGAGCGACGAGCTGATTACAATTAATGAATGTCTAAAAATCTGAGCAAGAGAGTTAAAATCAGTGCCGAGTTAAATTAACTTGTCACACGACGATTTTTATGGCTTTCCTGATAACTTGTCACTCGGGAGGGAGACCCGAATCTTAATTTATTACAACCTCTACCCCCCCTCCTTCACCTTTATTATTGATCTCATAATTACGTTTTCTTTATTAATACTTCGGAACGAGATTCTGGAAGGAAACTATTCCTTTTCCGCCCACGACCGAGTTAACGTGATTCTATTAAAACGGAACAGCGCTTTCGCCCCCGCGTTCTCAATAACAGAGGGTATTTAGTCTAATTTTTTTCTGCAACAGAGTGCGCTGAATGGATTTACTGCCCGATATAGGCTGAGGAATCAGTCGGTTCCAATGGTCAGATACAAAGAGTAGAGGAGAGTGTACTCTTCTTTTCCGGAGTTCGTCGGGTCTGTCGTTAAGATTGTAGAGGAGCCGATTCTAATTCGAATCCAGGTTCAAAAATGCAAAATTCAGTCCCGCGAGCTGAAATTGTCATGCAGCCACTCGAATCCACTAAAAAAAAACTTCCTGCGATACAAAGAAGAAGTCTTTTTAAAAGTTTTTAGAAAGAGAGAAAAAAGAAAGCTTTCAACTGTGAAATTGTCTTCAAAATAAAAAGGATTTTTATATGGATTTTATTTTGTTTATAAATGGGGCATTCCCAAAATCCATATAACTAGATCAGATTTTAAGTTTCTTCAGACAAAACAGTAAAAATCCATCTATTTTCATCTAACGCGTGTCGTCAAAAAAATATACGGGAGAGGGGAAAGAGGCTCTTTTCGTCTGCTCGATCCTCAAGCGGCCCTCTATTTCCGAGTGAATAGTTTTGTTATTATTCCACCTTGTCTGATAAGATTTTCTCTTTTTTACGACTTTAAAACTTGAAAATTCAACTCCATAACTAGTTGGATCCCCGTCACGATAAAGGTGTTCAGCAAGTTTTAATACAATCTCGCCCCCTTTTTTTTTGTCCATCCGCTGTTATTGCCCTGTTGCTATTAAGGGTAGAAAATATGCGAAATGGTTCGAATCTCGAGCGCAAAGTTTGGAAACGAACTAAAATTAATTCATAATGGTCTATTCGATACTTGCAAACGCAGAAAGAATAGGTAAAAAAAAATAGTCCCTTCTTATTGTTGAGCGTTTACCGAAGTGGATTTGAACCATGGGGGGAGAAAAGTAGGATGTGTAGAACAGCCCATGGATCTCGAATATTAGAGCTAGGCTACCGTATATTTAAAGCGCCCCAATTGCATTCAAAGCGCAGCCGAATTCCTAAAACGAGCGTTCGACAGTGTAACGATGTTTACTCTGTGTTAAATTACCGTAACAAAACTGAAGCATTCCGAAATTGTTTTGAACAGCCCTCGTGTAATCCGTCGTATAAAAAGAGCCGAGTTCTGCTGGAACCCAAATGAGATTGGACTAAAATTGTTCGTATCAACGAGGTTGTATCTTTGAAGTAGCAGCTAAACCGGAGCTGAATTGGAAACAATATGAAGGTAAAAAAAAAATCCATATAGAAAATTCACTTTTTGTGTCGAGATGGTTATGAGATGACCATCTGCCCCCCTCTCATCTCTTTCGCCAAATTGAAGAGAGAGAAACATGTATCTTTACTTTCAGCTGCCTGACGACTTAAAAAAAAAACGTAAAAAAGAGAAAGCATGTTCATGAAATAAGATGACGAAGTTGCAAGGTAACCGTGCAACTTACTTGAAATAGCAGAGTCGTAGAACTTAAAATTACAAATAAAACTGTATCTACGATGTTACCAAAGATTTTCTCGTAATATTTTAACTCCCACCAATACTGCTATGCACGTGAACGTTTTGCATTATTTTTACCATCCTGCTGTTGTTAGATCGCAGGGGAAAAAAAATGATAGTTCCTATAGGAACTATCATAGAAATTAAAAATTTGTAAATCTAGATTATCTTAGAACCGTGCCATATACTGCCTGACTATTGGTCCCTGTTCTTCGTTTAAAATTAAATCTAAATATCTCACATTAAACGAGTAGGACAATCTACTATTCTATTTCACCTTTTTTTAACGCTTGAAATAAAGAAGGCGAAATAGAAAAGGAGGACCGAAAACACTCGATAATCACCCCAACATTCTATCGTGAAACCTGTTTCACTACACGACGTTTTGGTTTCATAAATCAACGGTTTTAACAATGGCTTCTGAAATTCCGTGCCGTACGACGGACCCCGACGACGATATCATAAATCCCAGCCGTTTTCGCGCTTATAGAACTTCTCCCCCGTTAAGACATAAATATATGGAATAATTAAAATATCACAAAGACAAATGCGATTTAAATTATTCAAAAAAGTTGAAACAGAGAAAGAAAAAAAAAACTTTGTACAGTAAGGTAAAATAATAAACGTCACTTCATTTTATTATGACCTTTTTATTTATCTATTTTCCCACGCTGATTTCATAAAGAAATAAACTAAAAATTTTTTTAAAGAAAACTTTTTATCTCAGAAAATTCACGAATATATGCGACGGCAGGGAGCAAGTTGTTATAACACAGTTTAATTCGTCAAAACGAATCTGCGGTCTTGTGCTTATACCGTTATTTTTCGTTGCAGACCTACATTAGATATTATTTCCTAAACAGAACAGATAAACTCTATCATAGTCATTGAGGTCTTTTGTCACGAAATAATTTATTACCGGAAGGATTAAATGCGGATCGGCTCAGCGTTCACGAATATGTAATTGTAAAGGAACTTTGCGGAAATAAGAGACTTACAAACAAAATAAAACTCTGTCATAAGATCTTATATATCATTCGCTCTAATAAAACAAATTTTAAAATTCCGTTCTTTTGTGCTGGCATCGAAAGAAAAAAACTTTTTCTTTTATTTACTATTTTTGTTGAAAATGTTATTTTTCAAAACCTTCCACGGAAAGAAACGGCAGAAAAAAAGGGGTTTTAACACAAATAAATAACATTGAACCCGGAATTTCTCCCGACTGATAATGGTGACGTAGGAGACACAGATAATAATAGATCGTGGTATTTCCTCGACAGAACAGACAACGATCAATACGAAAGTCGTTCTCTGCATTGGTGTCATGTGTCTCTCAGACTCTAAAGCTCAGAAGTTATTTGCTCTTTGAAAACCCATGTGTTGTAATACCGGCACCTATAGGTCAACGAGCTCTCGATTTCTAGTCAAAATAAAACCGGTAGGCTAACTGGAACTCGGATGAAAAAAAGTCACGATTTTTACCGCAATACATCGACCCTCAACTTAACTGTGGAGTAAAGGCAAGGTGGAAAAACATACCGACTCCCATATAGGATCAAGATAAGTTTTTGTCGGCTACGCTGTAAGACTGCCACCCATCAACTTACTACGGCACCCTAGTAGAGTTGAACCGGTTTT